>JALXJV020000010.1:16898922-17015691 GCA_024633595.2 Lepomis macrochirus
TTTTTTACATCCTATGCACCCCTAGATAATGTTTTGACATGATAACCCTTGCCAACTGGCAGCTTAGTAGTGGTTATGACTGCTTGAAGTGACTGACCCTTGTCAGTGAAAGAAATAGTAAAAGTACCTTCCATGGAAATAATCTGGTTCATCCAGTTGATAATTAATCAAGTGGTTCATTCATCACGAATAAAGTAGGTTCTAAATTAGTGAAATAATGAGATAAAGGCAATAATTCCAAAATACATGGCTAAATTTGGGAGTATTAGCATGTCAAACCGCAATACCACAATATCATGAAAGAGCATTGAGACGATGATTGATGAGCCAGTCAAAGATTAGAAAACCACAATGTTTAATGTATGGTGAAAACAACGGTCATTACAAAATCATCACAAAATTTCAATAAAGTACTAGTCATCATCTACTTCGGTATCAGACTCTGACAGCTGTGGAGCGGGCTCTTCCTCACAAGGTTGATTAGTACAGGTTTGCAGCTTGCACAGGTTGGTGCACCTCAGGCTGTTGGCGAGGCACGTGCAATCAGGTAGCTTGCATGACCTGGTGCACTTGCAGGATAATAGCTGCAGGACGGCATCAGGTGCTGGCGTGCCTCGCATCCATTGGATTGTCAGCTGCCCGTCTTCATCTGTGTTCCACCCATGCTCCTCGGACTCGGCACATCCGGCATGGTTTGCAAAGACCGCCTCCAGATAGCAGCCTGGTAGTTGGCTCGGATGGTGTGCATGAGGAGGCAATCTTCGCATGGAGGAAGCTGGCTGGATTCAACCTCTCCTCGCCTTTCACAGAATAGTTGGTAGCGAAGAGCGTTGACCTCTGCAGTGCTGGTTGATGGCACATACATCTTACAGGTGGTTGCCTGCAGCTTCTCGAACAGCTCATCAGACACAGCCCATGACCGACCGAGCTCCAGGAAGGCTTCCCGGCAATCTTCCTGTGATTTCATCTGTTTCAGGGCACCCACTTTTCCACGTCCCGCAAATGCACTGACAGTGTCGCAGCCAGTGAAGGCATGCATGCCGAGCAGGGCATCTGCGGAACTGCTGCCGAGAGACTGGCGCAATTTGGATATGTCAATGTACCTCATTCTGTTCTGGGTGCCGCTCTTCTGGAACAGTGGGCATGGGATATCTCTGCTGAAGGCCACACCCAGAACCAGAACATCTGTGTCGTCAGCTGTGATGATCACCGCTTTGTAGCCTGACTCTGCTGCATGAAGAGCATGCAAAAGCATGCGCGTATCCGCTTCCTCCTGTGATGATTTCAGCTCTGTTGCCTCTTCCCAATGCTCTTTATCCAGCTTGAAGCAGTCTTCGGCACATGTGAGGTACAGAGTCTTGTCTTGGAGCTTCTCTCTGTGTTTGGGCTCTTTCCATTCTTCAACCAAGTAGGCGATCAGGCTTGTCTTGTTGGTAGCGCTGGAGAGCAGTCTCCTCCACTGCTGGATCTTGTGGCCTGACACAATGTTCTTGAACTGAATTCCTGTGTCTGTGCCTCTCTTAGCCCTCTCAGCATCTTTGATTGACATGTCCTTGTACACATCAAAGATAACATCTATACGCTGGCTCTTCCCCCCTTCGTGCAGCACCTTGTCCAGAGCTGTGACAGCCAACTGCGCAAAGGTCTTGTCTTGGCCCTTCAGTTTCTGTAACAGGCTCATTCCATCAATGACGGTTGTTGATGGCTCTGGGATTTCCTCAGCTGGGGACACGCTCTTCTCCAACTCTCTGGCCAAAGCTGCCTTGTTTGTCTTAGCGTGAGACCCATCCCCATTAGCTAGGGCCCAAGGCAGAGGTCCCAGAGGATGAGCCAACACATCACTCATGTGTAGTTGTCGGCTCTGTGCCACCAAGATCATGTGACCAAAGAGGTTTCTGTCGGCCTTCAAGACTACCTGCTTGGCTTGCTCCTGGCTGCGTTGCTTCTTCTTGATCTCTGAGAATGTTTTCAGCTTTTTCTTGGTCATCGTGTCGTAGAAATGTGTCACTCTTTTTCCAGACGCTCTGTCTTGAAATTTTGGTATGTCTCTTCTCCAATCTTCTTGGCCTCAAGTAGGTCATTTGCTACATCAGGTGGGGCTACAGTTGCAGTTGACAGACTGACAAACTCTTCTTGTTCTGGACTGAACGGATTCTGCCAGCAATTTTCCAGGAGATCAACGATGGACTGGACATCTGCCTCATCTCTTCTGATCCTGGGCGGCTGTAGGTCTGGATGATTCAGCTGAGAATCACCCCGACCGACCATCTCTCTCAGCTTTCTTAGGTATGTGCTGCGGTACTCTGCTGTCAGGTAGTACTTCGAGACAGCTCCGGGCTTGAGGCTGAAGCCCTTTGTTCCTCCTGCTGTCTGCGTGTCCTTGTTGACGGTCTCCTCAATGGTCTGGTCGACTGGTATACGCCCGAAGGGGTTTCTGCAGCCAATCTGGACAGAGAAGCCTCCTCGTGAGAAGTGCTCATGGACATCTGGGTGGTCAACAGGCAGTTGCTTCATCTTGGCATAGTAGTAGGGCAGGAAGCGGGCGTAGTTGAGCTTGTCATAAGCGAAGCACCAGGGAATCATTTCTCGGATGCATGCAAGATGCAGCATCCAGTTGCCTTCTCTGGAAGCGCGAATCAGTCCAAGCATGATCTCTGTTATGTCAATGTAGGACATCCAGAAGGATGAAAGGTTATGCTGGTTTCGCAGAGATTCCAGGTAGACTTGGAACAGTTGCATGGTGCGGGCGATGCTGCATTATCAAGAATCTTGGTGAATGCCTCCTGCCTGATATCGTCGCTGAAGCTGGCAATGCTCTCCAGGGCTTCCTCCAGCTGAGGGAGCTGTGTTGGGTGTTTGACCTCTAGCCATGGTAGGAAGCCTCTCCAGGCAAGGCGCATAAGTGCTTCGTAGACTATCTTGTGCAGCCGGACGGCTCTGTTATACTTTCTGCCCTCCATTACACCTGAGACCGATCCTTCAGCAATCACGCCAGATTCCACACACAGATCCCGCAGCCCTGCATCTTGGAATCGCTTCCCCAGAATGGAGAGCAGGTTGCAGATGGTGTGGAAGACACCCATCCTGATGACAATGTTCTTGAACTTCTCATGCTTCCACACAATTTCTGCTGCCTTGGCATACAGGGCTTGGTCAAAGACACAAACAATTGTCTTCAACTGCAGGGACTCCATTATGCCTAATGTCTGGTTGAGTACCTCGTAGACAGTTGATAGTTCTGTAGGAGGCGCATTGATGGTCGGCAGGTAACCCACAGTGTCTTGTACCACCTCAACCTGGTCACGGGTCTGGATGTTAAATCCAGTCCAGCTGCTCACAGTCTGAGCCTCGGGGGCAGACATCCTAGCAAGCAGCCAGGCTATGTTCTTTGCCTTTGCCTCCTGGACCTGTGCACCATAGTCGGCGTCAGCAGTTGCGGTCTTTGGTGGTCCAACTCTCTGGCCAGCATTGTAGATGGGTAGCATCTGATGTGTGGGGGTGATGCTTCTCCTCTTTGACTTCATGACTGCTGTTGCGTGCCTCTCAGGTGCAGCCGGTACGATCGCTTTCGCCTGGATGGCAATACCATTCACTCTGTGAGAAGTTCCTACTCCACTAATGGTCTCTTCCAGTCGGTCAATGTTGTCATACGCCAGCGTGGTGAAGATGCCTGGATAGATGTTTGCTGGCAGTGGAATACCATCCTTCGACAGCTCCATCTTCCGAAGACACAGAGCCGTGTCAACTTCTTCCAACTGAGAATAGGAAACACTGTGACCGAGCCGATTCAGAGTGTGTACCAGTTCTGTATTACCTGTCAAAGACTTCACAGCAAATGGCAGAAGAACGTGCTTCGGCGGCTTGATCCGGCCACAAGTGACAGCAAAGACTAGGTCACTGCCAAAGGAGGTAGCAAGTCGCTGGACTCTTTCAGGGGGACTTCCGCGCTCACTGCCTTTAGTCAGAAGTGTGTGCATGAAGTGGGTCACGGATTCAGGAATGATGGCTTCATCTCGTTCTACATCTGGTGGCCACTCCTGCTTGGTGTCTTGGTTTTTTATGTCGTTTCTCATCAGCACCGCCGCTTTCGTTACAACATCCTCAGATTTGATAGATCTGGCGTGCTGTAGTTCCATCTTTAAAGAGTGCACGGTTTTCACAAGCTCGGCCATGGTCAGGCTGTCGGGATAGAGAAGAAGCCTCCCATTGTCATCAGGTATGATATGAATGGACTCAGCCAGCTCACTTTCCACTCTACGGCGAAGGTGTTTCTTGGTTGAGGGCTTGATCTCTGTGACAGCAAGGGCCTTCATGGATGACTCGAATCGTGATGCAAGGTATGTCATCGGCACTACCTGTGGGTTTGTAAAGAGTTCGTTCCGAATGTACGAGAACAGTTCTTCATAGGAATATTTTTCTGCTGTCTGATATAGTTCTTCTGCATTCCCACTTTGTTCCTTTGCCTTGGAGCTGGCGGCAGGCTCGGCGACACGCGTGTATGCTCGATAGCAGGATCTGTGATAATGTCCCCCAGCAGCAACAAGCTCTCTACTAGTGATAGCAAGCATCCGCTGGTCTAACTTGATGCCTGCTGCTTTCCGGATCCGGTCATCTGCACGTAACTCAGAACATTGTATGAGAGGTTCCCTCGTGTTTTGGCCCTTCTGGTACTTGCTTGATTTCACACAGAAGATACACAGTTCATCATAAACCCTTGACGTGCTTGGAACACCCCGAGATGCCCTCCTTGAAGTCCCTTCTTCTGCATTCTCAAAAGCTGAGGAAGATGGCTCTCTTGTGATAGCATCTAAGAGTTTCTTCATCGTGAAAATGCTGCGGCACTTAGCGATGATATAGCACTGGTGGAATTTCCGCTCGCTCAACTCTTTGGCAATGTCCAGAATTGGGATATGTTCTCTTATTTCTGCTGCTCTCAACAAAGTTTTCCATGAGTCCAGGTTCTTGGATGACACCAAGTGTGAGTCGGAATCCTCGTCAGAGCAGTGGATGATGCAATCCATGCGGGACCGCTTCCTTGGCAGGATGCCTTTAAAGGTACTTGCCGAATCCATCACTTCTTCAGAGAACCATCAAACCTTGCAACCTACAGGAATAACAAAATCAGAACACATTTCACAAAATGAAAGATAATTTATTTGTCTAATGATAGCTGCCGAAACTTAAGTACTAATAATTAATATTAAGGACTAAGCCCTTTTTGGTCCGTTTTCACGTTTTCATCTGTGTGTAACGTATGTGTGTGTGTGTGCGGCTGTATGCTTAATGTCAAATTAAAAGAGCACATTCATAAAAAATGTTGATTCAACTGACTTGAAATTAACGTTAGCGTTACCTGTGAATTAAGCGGTTGTGTGACATTCATGTTAATACTAATCAAGACTAATCACTAGCTTAATCAAGATAATTTAGTTTACTTCCATTCACATTGAAAAGTTGCCACCAAAACTTTTAAAAAACCTTTAATCAAGATTAAAAACCTAAAGCCTAAACTTACAGTTAAAGTCTAGCCAACCTAACGGTTCCTCTAAGTTAGTTAGCCTAACAGTTGAGATGCTAACAGACTTTTCCCGAAGTCACTAAAACATTTCTATAAAGTAAATATTCAATGGAAGCATTTTATTTACATGAAAGAATGTGTCAGAAACATTTTTATGTACTATTTGTGTAATTTTGGGGACTAAACTTACCTGAAATTAGCGAAAACAACAGTGAGAGACAGAGTTGCTGCTTGTCGTCAGTTGAGCTCCCCGCCCGTTTCCATGGTAACTCCAGTTCAAATCTGGATCAAATGCTAGTACTTGTATATACAAATCTAGTGATTGTTGACTAATGTTAAGAAGCGCACATTTGTTAACAAGTGTAAAAACATTATGAGAATGTTCAGCAAATAACATGTTCCCAGAATGTTTTATGATAGCCTAAATATAACATTCAGAACCTAATACATTGCACATAAACCTGATAACAAAACTAATACATATAATATATTATATTATACAAAAATTAAGAACAAACCATCTGTACATTTTATGACTTTCCAATAGTAGACAGTGTAGAGTCGACAATACGTGTTATTTTTCTTTTCTTTTATATTTTTTTACATCTCAAAACAATGTTCAATTCAAAGATATCAACTTCATTATGCCTATTAATATGTACAATATATTTTAGTTTGCTTGGGATTAATTTTAAATCACTGTTATTACGGTATTGGACGTTTGTGTATTTTTCAAAAAAAAATCTAATACATAAAAGTAGGAAAATGATTAATTCTAAAAAAAAGTATAAAAAGCTGAGCCTGTGGAAAGGTTATCATATTATAATTAACTTATATTAACCCCATAAACAATTTAGTATAGGTATGGTTTTGCCCACCCAGATGGTACCAATATCTGGTCTGGCCCATGGACTACTTGGGGAACGCCTTGGGTGACTGAGGCAGTAGCAGAGGTGTGGTTATGAAGGGAGATGAAATGGGATCTGTCCGAGAGGTAGGAACTGAGCCAGGTGAGTGCAGTACCATCGATACCAAGGTCTTTGAGTCTGGTGAGCAGGATGTTATGGCTTACAGTATCGAAGGCTGCACTCAGGTCGAGAAGAATAAGGATGTTGAGGGAACCGGTGTCAGCAGAAGTGAGTAGGTCGTTGAAGACTTTGAGCAGAGCAGTTTCTGTGCTGTGGAGGGGGGCGAAAACCAGATTGGAAGGGTTCAAATTGGTTATTGGCATGGAGATGAGTTTGTAATTGTGAGGCAACTATGCGTTCGAGGGTTTTAGACAGAAAGGGGAGGTTGGATATAGGGCGGTAGTTATTAAGGGAAGATGGATCTAGGCCAGGTTTTTAAGGACTGGGGTGACAGCAGCAGTTTTGAAAGCAGAGGGGACAGTTCCAAGGGACAGAGAGGAGTTGAAGAGGTTAGTGAGGTAGGGGGAGAGGACGGGGAGGCATAACTTCAAGAGAGGAGTAGGTAGGGAGTCCAGTGAGCAGGTAGTGGGTTTGGAAGAGCTGATGAGTTTAGAGATATCAGGGAGGTGACCAGGTCAAACTGGGAGAGGAGGCAGTGTGGAGGAGGAGAAGGGAGGTCAGGCTGGATCGGGAGAGGAGGGTCCGTGGTAGGTGGTGGAGTAGATACTGGGAGGTCAGATGCAGGAGATAGAGACTGATAAATGGTGTTAATTTTGTCTGCGAAAAAAGTGAAGGAATGAGTTGCAGAGATCAGGAGAAGAAGTAGGGTGGGTGTTGGTCCGAGGCTTGATGAGGTTATTCATTGTGGCGAAGAGGGTTCTGGAGTTATGACAGGGGTTGGTGAAGATGGAGGAGAGGTAAGCAGTTTTGGCAGCAATGAGAGCCTCTTTGTAGGCAGTGAGGTGGAGTTTATATGCTTCATGGTGAACTGTGAGGGATGATTTTTTTGTCAGGCGTTCGAGTTGGCGGCCAGCTTGTTTCATTTTCCGGAGTGCAGGTGTGTACCAGGGTGACGAGGTGTTAAAGGTGACGGTTTTTGTTTTGAGGGGGGCCAGAGAGTTAAGGGAGGTAGACAAGACGGAGTTGAGGTGGTTTGTGAGATCATCAGGTGAGGTGATGGTTGAGTCCAAGTGGAGAGTGGAGGAGAGCAGGTCAGAGAGATGGTGGGGATCAATGGATTTAAGATTGCGGAAGGTGATTTCTCGGAGGATGCGTGGGCGTGCGGTTGGAGAAGGAATGATGAACCGTATCAGTTTGTGATCAGAGAGGGGGAAGAGGCATGGATGAAGGTCCAGCACAGGCAGGTTGATGGAGCAGACCAGGTCGAGGATGTGTCCTTTGTCATGGGTGGGGAATGTGACATGTTGGATGAGAGTGAAGTTGTCCAGTAAAGTGGTGAATTCTGATGACAGCTTGCAGGTGGGGGAGTCTATATGGATGTTGAAGTCACCGAGTAGCAGCAGACGTGAGGAGAGAGATGAGGCTACTGTGAGGAATTCTGTGAAGTCTGAGAGGAAGGAAGGGTTTGGTTTAGGTGGCCGGTAGATGAGAAGAACTGTCATGGAGGAAAGAGCTTTGAAGGCGAGATATTCAAATGAAGATACAGAGGGGAGGGTGAGTTCGGTGATCTGGAAGTTCTGACTGTAAATGACGGCGCAGGCCGCCACCACGCCGGAGGGGCGGGCTTGCAAATGTAATTGTATCCAGTGGGGGATGCTTGGTTGAGGAAGAAGAAGTCATTAGGTTGTTGCCAGGTTTCGGTGAGCAGAAGGAAGTCCAGCGAGTTGTCGAGGATTAGTTCATGAAGGACAGGGGCTTTATTGTTGATTGATCGGGTGTTGAGGAGGGCAAAGTTGGCATGGTGAGAGGGTGGTGAGATGGGGGCGGGCTGGAAAGATCTCAAGTTGTCCCAGTTAACAGTGCGTAGATGATTGGAGTATGTAGATGATTGGAGAACAGGTATAGGTGAAGTGTGAGTAGCGCTGTAGTCCAGTCCGGGTTTTTTGTGCAGCCTGTCGGTGCGCTCAGCTGTAAGTGATGCAGTGAGGGAAGCGTTCCGATGACGTGGGAGAAGTGCGACAGAGCGTGCCGGGGACCAGATGGATGGAATGGATTGTCCGTGGTTGAGATAAACAAACTTGCGGCGACAGCTTCTGTGGATGTAACGGGGTCGCCGAAGAAGTCCGAGCTGTTTGATGACTGGGAAGCAGGATGGAATGGAGTAGTTGATGAATTCAACTAGTTGCAGAGTTGAGTATTTAAACATGATGCCGAGCAGAGGGACTGAGAGCTGCGTGGCAGCAGTTAGCGGTGGACGAGGGACACAGAGATGGATGACTGATGTAAGTGCCAGGATGATCCACGGCAAGCCAGGAGTAGATGAAGGTCTCGGTCACGGCTGCTTCTGGTTGGAGTTTTGCCTGTGAGACGGGCTAGGAAATCAGGTTAGCCGCTGATGCAGCTAGAGTTAGCCACCACGCGTTGGATGAGCACGAGCAGCCAGCTAGCGGCAAACCGACGGGGCAGTAATGTTAGTCCGAGCGAGATGCCGAGCAGCTTCAGGAACCAGCTGAAAGGCTATCCAGAGGTAGGGGAACAGTGAAAACAATCACTAACAGAAGGAACAGGAGGAAGGAAAAAACAGCATAGCAGACGGAAAAGCGGCGAATAAGCAGCGCCAGCGTCCTCTCACGTCTGAGACTGACAAATTGTAAGTCCAGCTTTCACTTCACCAACCTGCCACCTTCTGCCAAAGTATTAAACATCACAATAAATTCACTTACACACTCTAATCAAAAACAATACAGATCGTATCTGAAGCCCATGACCAGCGAGGTAAGGGTGTATTTTTAGCTGCTGGAGAACAAAACATAGCAGCATGACATCCAGAAATAACTCTGCAGGGCTAATAGTGATGATGGTTCGGCGATAGCTGGCTGCCCTACTGCAGGAAGCCCTTACAAAAACCTGAGACAATGCTGCGGATGGGACACACATACACAACAAATTACATAAGCTTATAGGACAGGCCAACTCAGATCCTGTATTAGACTCAGAGACAGAAATAGTGAAGAATATGGGAGAGTCATAGATATCCACATAAAATGAGGGCCGGAGATCTACTGAATGATGTAATCTGGAATTACAATGTATTTGTCTACAAATATATATATATATCAGATTACATTGTGCCTCACTGTTGAAACAAATTGTCTCATGAAAACAAAAACATGGACAGAGGGGAGATTTGAGGGAGACGTGAGGCACCAAATTTCAAAGCTGGGGAAAGGCGAGGACTCAAGTAAAGCCAGGTTTTTTACTATGGTCCCAAATCACTCACTGCACAGCATAAGACACCCTGTAACCCTTGTATGCCACACACACACACACAACAACACACACACAACACACAAAACATTAAGGAAAAAAACAAGGAAGAAGGAAGAAGAAACTTCAGGAAGAGCAACAAAAAAAGAGAATGCTTCTCTAGGACACAAATCCAATTGATGACGCATTGACAACTGGTACTGAGTAGATAGTAGTAGAATTTTGACGTAGATTAGTTATCGAAAAGAAATTTAATAAGCAACTATTTAGATATAAAAAAGATGATTGTTGCAGGTTCTCAAATGTCTCAGATGTTTCATATCTTTGTAAACAGAGTATCTCTGGGTTTTGGACTGTTGGTCGACTAAAATCAAGACACTTAACCTAATGTTCTAGGCTAATTGTGATGGGCATTTTTTGACAGATTAATTGGTAATTATTGTAATCATTAGTTGCAGTGCTATATAATATTCAACCAGGAAAAATAAACAATCAACTCTAATAAATACAGGATACATCCAAGAACTGCCAAGTAATAGAGCTTGAAATATACTACCAGGTAGTGTAGCCACAAAGGCTGATTGTGTGCTGTGATGCCCGTTAATCAAACAAACACACCCTGGGCAATACTTTTTTAAAAGCTTTTAATAAAGTATTTCTGTAATCAAACTGTTCAGTATCACCACCAAGCCATGATAAATACAGTGTGTGTAGAAAATGTATTATTTTGGCAGAATTATTACTTTGTCCTTATTTGTGAGAGGTAGTTTTAATTTTTAGACATATGAGTAGATGTTTAGTGATTTCTCAATGACGATTAATCAGTACTGGAAAAGAGTCATAAAAGATTTATGAACAATCCATCTACAAGCTTGAGAAGCGGTAGAGGAGAGAGGAGAGTCAGTTGTTGTTCATGAGGACTTGACAAAGGACAATAGCCTCATTAATACAACATTAGGTGTGTGTGTGTGTGTATACACACTCTGGCTAAGGAAGACAGTTCCTTGCTTATGAGGACTACAAATATATTGTGTGAAAAACACTTCTGGTTTCCGACATCAGCCTGAAACTTCCGATCAGGTCACCAGCAGTGCAACTACTGTAAACAATATATCCTTTATAACTTGTACGCACATGTCTTGTGCCCACAGTTTACGCATGTCCTCTCAATCTCAGTCAGATTCTCTTCAGACCCCCTGCCTTTAACACATCTTGGTGTCGCAAACCTCTCTGAGTTAGTAATTACACGCTCACACACGGGCCACTGTCTGCAACACCTGTGAACGTTCTCTATTCAGCTCTGTCTGTACGGCCAACATGTCTACTGTCTAAATGGAAACACACCAATTGGGGACTGGACAAGCACCAGTCAGGGCCCGTGGGCCAGTGGGTCATCCTGGAGAGAATGGATCACTAACCCACAGCTCGCCATGCCCCTCTCAGGGCTTGTTATGGGTTAATAATGGGCTCTAAGTGCTTCCCTTTAGGTGTGCTGTAACAAGGCTAAGTGCTCCTTTATGTGAAAACAGAGAGGATGATGGGCATATGATGACTTGAAACAAACTCCTCATCCACACCGGAGTGGTGACACACACACACACACACACACAACACACACACACACAAATATATCATTCAGTTCTTGTAAAAACTAAAAAAAAGCAAAAATGTGCCTTTGGATTATTAACAAGTATTTCTACTTTAGCCTTGTTCAAGCCCCAAAGTCAAAAAGAAAGCATGTTTTTCCTGACAAGCAGAAGCCATAAATTCACAAAAAATAGTACATTTGAAATGTTAGGCCAATATGACTACAGTAGACATAAGAGCACTGACCTCACAGCAGATCTGCCTGCTCTTGTCCAACACATCATGCGATGTAGGTGGATGATGTAAATTGTCTGGCTGAGGTGTGTTTATACAACACACACCTTGATGGCCCCTACTTGCCTTACATCTTTCTCTGCACTTAAGGTTTACAGAAGAATCCGGGAACTAATCTTGATGTCTGAACAGCTAATCTGTCTGTGGTGTGGTTAAGATGTACTAGGGTGTACTTATAAGCTGCTTTACGACTCAGTTTAATGAAACTGACCGGAGTCCTAAAGATCTTACTTCAACTGTGCTCTCACTCAGAGACAGACAGCTGAAACGCTTCTGGCTGCCAAACCAGCCCAGTGGAGTATCTGCATTTAATGTATGTGTGCCATGCCTCACTTGGTTTCTCTACTCATCTTACACATACATATTCAAGCGGGATTAACTGCATCATTTACAGAATGTAGTGATAGCGCGTAACATGAGAGTGAAGTAGCAGAGTTATTAATTATTTGAAAGGAATTAACCAGGCAAATCACAAAGTCCTGTAAAACAGACAGCTTTAGCGGTCTCTCTCAGAATAATCACATGCATCAGACGGGATTGCTTGAGGACACCAGTGCCACAGGGCACCCAGATTAAGGTTTTCTAACTGACTGGTCAGCTGGTGGGCGATTACACTGAAGGAGTAGTGCTGGATAATCCTCAGTAAGAGCTGCGCCACATTACAACCTCACTGACAAGGACAGACAGAAAAAGAGAGAGAGAGAGAGAGAGGGGGACAGAGTATGAGTGTGTATATGCATGAGCATGCTTGTGTGGGTTTTGTGCAAGTGTGCGTTTCCAGCCAAGTCTCAGCCTGCAATCCAGAAGATAAAGCAGCAGTGATAATGCCAGCAACAGAGGACTGATTCTGGAAGCGAATCAATGCTTAACGGGCTTGGCACAGGGACTGCCCCCCTTTCCTACCACATATCTAAATTTTTCACTGCTGCGCCATTGCAGCTTGAGAGTGAAAACTGTGATTTAACCAGGAGCCACTACAACAATTTGGCTAGACCACCTCCACAAAGTTTAAAACATTTGGTGTTTTTAAGCCGACAGATGCAAGGGCTGGTTTCACCATCTGCACAGCCAACTGCTTACTGTTGTGATTAATCCGCACTCTTTAATGATATAAGCTGCAGAGAGCCAGGGCCAAGGAATAAAGACTAGGACTGTGGGTTTGGGAACTACAGAAGGTTGACTAGTAGCAGATGCAAAGACTCAAGCCTGCAACTTGGAGTTTGGGTCCAAAAGCACACAATCACAAGGACACAAAAACTTGGAGAACCCCCCAAAACCTCAGCTCTGTTAAACTTCTGTAAAAATCTCTGGTTAAATTTCTTAAAATATGATTAGAAGCAAATTAGATAACTCTCTGAATCTCTGTGTTTCTGGTGCGACAACATAGTCTTATATATTATTAAAGATTATGGTACATTCTGTTGTGAAGCATTGTGAATTAGTGGGCATTTTACTAATTTTTAATGGCACAGCCCTCCTCAGATAGATCTGGGATTGAGGCCTTTTGCAAAAGCCAGGTTTCAAGGGAGACAAGGGTTTTAGACACACAGAGCTGGTCTACTGCAGAGACTAGTAGCAGGGGCTCAGGCTGGGGGACAGAGAGGCTTGGCAGTCAGTTGTAGTGCAGGGCGGGTTTGGGATGAGGACGAAAGCACAGAGAGACATAAATTATTTAACACACAACCATTACAGAGTGCGCAATTGTACATGCTTCAGACGTCTTCAGACATAATCCACGTTTGATTGTGTTAAAATGATGTCTATTCTTCTACAAACACATCTGCGCTGTGAGACAATCAACCATACTGATCAGTTTTGCCCTAATTTCCAACCCTTTTCACCAACAGGAGGTGTGGCCATGGCTCCTCCTAGTGGTTAATGGCCGTCATTAAGACTGACTAACTAGATTTTAATCAACAAATTATCTTTACCCCAGGCAATTATCTTTTAAAGCCTATTAAAATCTCACCCATAGCCACTGAAGAGCCTGAAACTTGATTTTTTTTTTCAGCATCAAATATTGCCGTGGCTGCTTTGTGACTTAACCTGGTTGTTGCGGGTTTAGCACATAGAGTCAACGGAAAAGTGGATTTACCTCTAATCTAATTTCACCCGTGATGCAAATCAGCTTAGGTCCTCGGATCCTGCATCCAGGCATCTCTCGTCTCCTCTGGGCAGCGTTAATAGTGCTGCACTTTCAGTACAGCTGGCTCAACATTCACTATCACTACTACTGCCAAAAAATATTCCAATCCATTCATCTGCCCCAATTTCTATGATCTGTTTAGAGTAAAAATAGATTAGCATATCGCCTTGTTGATTCTATCAAAAGAACCTTCAGAAGTACGCTTTCAGCTCTTTACACAGCAAACGCACAAAATCTTTTTCTCCCCAAAATATATGTTTCATTTCAAAAAGGCAAACTGTTAAGACGTCAAAGTGGCAAATACCAAAAAGAAATCAATTGTAGTGCAACCTTGCAATGACCTCATTAACAAGGCCAATTCTTCAGCAGAATCTCACCCCTGTGTCAGTGGAAAGGACTCTCCCCTCTGCAGTGTGTGTATCAGATGAACCCACTGCAGAGACAGAGATCTCTGAAAGTACTGACAAGGCTACAGGAGTGGAACCATCGATATTTTGCAGCCACTGATTCACCAATACTGCACTTCAACCAATACTAACAGACGTGGCTGTCTGGCCAGCTCCCTTTGAATGAGCACAGAAGCGGTCTGCTCTCTGTCCGCCCTTGTTTAGCTCAGTGTTTTCTCGCTGGCCTGTCTGTGTGTCTGGTGGGGTAAACACTGTCTTGCTGGGAGACAGGAATGCTGAATTAGTGATGAGCTGAGGAGAATGGTTGCACACCTGAGCAGGGGGGACAGGAGTTGACTCACCTTGTCTAAAGTGGGAAAAGAGGAAGTCAGCCCAAAGCTAAAAAATGCACTACTACTGAGGAGAGAGACATAAAGGGAAAGGGGAGACTGAGGCCAATAGGCCAGGAATATTTACAGCCAATTTTCACCAATGGCCTCTAGACTCTTGTTTGTCCCCCTTAAGTGACTCAGTGGTTTCAGGCATACTGATAGAAACTCTAGAGGAAGCATGAGCACATATGATACCCTCTGATACTCATTGGGAAGGCAGGCAGTGGCACACAGGCATGACTTCAACAGACAAAAACACATTCTTCATAGACTGGCACCTTTCAATTACATCCCAAGAAGGCAACATTTAGCCTCAGAAGTATGCTAGGCTGTTATTATGAAGCTGGATTAATGAAACCACTTCAACATGTCGATCTCTGATAGCTTTCAGTAGGAAAGAGTCAGAAGCCATTCTGCCTATTTAAAGATAAACACTAACAGACACTAAAGCACACATTGAATTCAATCTGCTGTCAAACCAACACCTAGTCCCACTGGTTGACTCACAGCTATACTATGGATCTGTTCTTGTACTTCCTCTTACTGCTGTGGTGCTTCAGCTTTGCTGTGTGGGAATCTTATCTTAACCTTCTCTTGACAAGACCTGGTCACATGAAGTCACTGTCAAATCAACTGAAATGAAATCTACCCACCTCATCAATTCAATCATCACTTCTGCTGAACACATGAATATATATTTAATGTATACATTACACAAAAATAACATTCTGGTTAAACTACTAAATAGTAACAATTGTATCAATAGTATCAATTTGGGCATCAAACTAAAAAAAAAAAAACTGATGATGATGAACACCGACTTCTGGATAATCAAAATAGCCTCCCTAAAAAAGTCACAAATTTCACCCACAACGCCGTGCTGCATCATTATGACATAAATAGACTTCCAGAGAAAAGGCACTTTGATAGCTGGTGTAAGACTGAGTGCAAAGTCCCCAGCTTCCTCACTTAAGAGTCTTTGTTCTATTATTGTGTGCTTTGAAGAGTAGCAGTCTCTCGGCAGAGTGGCTGTGTGACTGCATCCTGGCTGCTATAAAAAGGCCACTCCTGCCCTGACATCGGAGAGAACAGAACAGTGCAGACACTGAGCAATGCTGCACTTAGTAGGTCTGTCTGTCTGTCTGTGTGTGCACTTCAAGCTGGGGAGGGTTACTTTCGAGATGCACCAGCCAGGAATTGAAAATGTGTTCCATTCCAAAATATCGCACCTTGTGTGTGTCCTTGCTCACTGCAATGGTGTGAGGAAGTTGATTCTGGGACATCAGTGGAAACTAGGAAGGTTATGCCAGTAGTTTTACCTCTATGACGCATGAATAAAATGCATAATAATTACGATGATGATATTATGCAAGCCACCTATTAGGCATCCTGTCATCAGCATTACAAGCCCATATAAGCCACTAAAAGACCCTGTCTAAGGGGAGAAAGTTGAGAGAAAGGACACTGGCCACTGTTTGCTATTTCTCCATGACTCACACAGCAGATAACAATATTAATTGTCAAGCCACTGCCGAGGCAGAAACATGGGTGATTGGAGACACTGCCACACCTCTGTTTTGTGTCTGTCTTTTTCATATATATAACTGTTATCCATTATTCCTGTAATACACAGTTACCTTATGACTTTGCTAATGATGAGACAGTATATATGTTAGGGTATTAAAATATGAATAACATAAGAGTAGCTTTAAAATTTGATGTTTGCACGAGTTTAATCATATAATGACAGATGGTGACTTAAATAATTCACACAGATATCCCACTGGATGAAACTGTGCAGCTTGCTGAGTGTGTTGTAACAGTATACATTATCAGACAGAGGATGTAAGTGAGCATGTGAAACCCACTAGGTATTGTAATGTGAGCCTGTGGTGGCTGCTATAGTGAGTTAATGGGGTGGAATTGCTCCTCAACCTCCGGAGGCAATAATCACTGTTTACCAAACTAAGTCTCACACAGAAGGGCCTTGGAGGAAGGCATAACTAGGCTAACCTCAAGTCATGACCCTCAGACTGAGCACACAAGATTCTTCCTCTTTTCAAAAACACTGTCTCTCCATTGGGGATCACTAGGTCACATGCAGCACATACATTATGCTCCAACATACCGCTATGTCGGTGTCAAATCAGAGTAATGTCGTTATCCGTCTTCTGAATAAACGGCGTCCTGTCTGTATACACACAGACAATGGACAAATTAACACGCACACTCAGTAAAATGGATGAGACATGGAAAGCTAAGGCTGGTTGGCATGGCTATTTCCGCTAACGCGTCGTTGTCAAACTAGCATGGACTCAGCTAGCAAATCAGCAGCAACACATATCAAAGTAAAAAACGGGCACCTTCATCGTCACCCACACCTATTTTATAAACTTGGTTCTGTCCTTACCTGAATGCTGTGTGAATATATTGATCCCTGGGTCGGGCACGTTGACTGCAGCAGCCCTGCCTGGCGGTGTCCCGGTGCTACTGCCGGGTTCTCGGGGTCTCCTCCCGGCGCCGCTCCCACGGTTCCCCTTCCCTTGTTGCGGTTGGGACGCGTGGGGCTGTGGTGGCTGGAGTCCGGTCGATGTGCCCTCACCGACGCGGCCTACCTGCTGTCCCATCCCGGTAGTTTGGCTTAAGGACGTTTGGGACCAAGCGAGCAAACCCCCTGCGCACCTCTGGTTCACATTCCCCCAAGCTGGAGCGGCCTGGCTCGAATAGTCTTCCTCAATCCCTTCCCCGCTCTTCTTCTCCGAGCTAACGTTGACTAGCCCGTATTAGCTTGCTTGGCTAGCCTGTTAGCTACCGTTAGCAGCTATCAGTGGAAACCCACCCACCCTGTCTTTAACAATAAAATCGCAAGCCCGGCGTGTGTCAGCGATTGTCTCTATTCCGGTGATCCAGTTGGTATCCGAGCAGATATGAACGGTACCCAGCAAGCGAGATTCGTTCAAATCTTGAGCTTTTCAGAATCTTTTTTCCGTGGTCTGGCCGCTACGCGCCCCCTCTGACGCCGCCATCTTTACCGCAGAATAGAAGATGTGTTGCACAAGGCGGGGGGTTCGCCGCGATCCCCTGTCACCGTGATCCTCCACCTCTCCAGCAGCAACACAGACCGGGTCCCAACAATTCCCGAGCACTGGTTCCAGCGGGGTGGGGTGGGGGTGATTGTGGGCTGTCTGATCGATAGCCCTTGAATAAAATGCAGAAAAGCTTAAAACTTCACTATCACATATTGTTTTGCCAAGCAAGTGCAGAGTGGTGACATTAAACAATGAGTGCGTCTTTTTTTCATTTGAAATCCTCTGTACTATAAATCTGTAATTTTAACTGTAATTACCTTCATATAAAACTACAGAAACACAAGAAATGTCCAACTCTGCAGATGCAAGACAGCTGATGAAGAATTGTGAAATACATAACTCCTAAGTGCAAAACATAAATACAATTCTAGTGATTTGTACATTTTATACAGACTCAGAGATCAGTAGGCTACTTCTATGTATTCTATCTTACTATGTGCATATCAATTCAAAGTAGAGTGTTTAATTCTGTCGTTGACCACTATAAACAACATGCATTATATACATGTTATTATGTACGAAATATTCTTAAAGCATAAAGCTGATTGAAAGAGGCGAATAAGGTCATACATCATTTTTTATTCTTACTTCAGACATTTGTCTACAAACCCGAAAATAGAACAACATGCTGATTCATAAAACTGTCACCTGACACAATGCGCTATTCAAGGCCAGAAAAAAAATCACAATCAACACAAACATGACTAAGTAAGAAAGCAAAGCTTTGCTCCCAAAAATAAATACCTCATCTAAATAAACAGCATTTGTGGAGCTTGGTTCTTTTCACTACTATAAATAGTCGTACATTTACTTAGGAGATATTATATGTGCAAATTGCTGGTAGTTGTGTTTGTTAATATAAAATTGACAAAAGGCTCTCAAATTTCACAGCCAAATTGAGCAGAGGAATGATCCAAAGTAAAAGCTTTTAATACAGCGCCACCTTGTGGTCCTAAGTTTTTGGACGTGCAGAGTTTTCCATTGCTGCTGGTTTTTACTTTGTATTGTGCATCTCATTATTCACAAGCGTAAATACAGTCTCCCTGCATTGAAATATGTCAGAACTGGCGACATTCATCTTGTGATTTCCTTTAAAATATATAAGTGTGTTAACATAATTTCTAAACCACAAGAACTAAAAGCACACTGAACACATACATTCCTCGTTTCATTAGTTTGGAATGTAAATTAGTGTTTTGTAAAATCTATACTTGTATGATTTCAACAACAAAACACTGTCTTATGTAATGTACTCTAACCATATTGCTAATCAGGTGTCATCCTTACAATGTTATAACATTCTAGCAGCCAGCTGCAACGGTTACAGTAGTAGTTATTCTGTCATCACTTCACCTTCACGTAACTTTCAAAACTGGTCATCAACAAAATAAAACATTTAGTTCATCATTTAAGTTCACAAGAAACTTTCTCTATGACGATGTATGTAAAAAGCAGTTCAACTGAAAATATTAAAACCATGAAGAACATAGTCAGCAGTTACACAGTATATTAACTCCGTACAGCATACTTATCATCTGTAATTTTGTTTCATTCTAATAATATTCATTCAGTTTTATGGAGTGCCCAACATCCATGTGGTTTGTCTGCTGGAGATGAATAGAAAGGTTATAGTTTAAGTATTATATTTAGCATTAGGAAAACACATTCGAGTTCATGTGTAAAGTGTAAAGTCTGTGAAAGTTCTACATTACAGTTTACTATAAAATAATTTCCCAACTACATCAGCATTGACTGCAATCTTGAAGTTATAATACAGGGGCAACAGTTCCTCATAGATTTATACAAAACACCAAACAGTGGCCATTTTTCAAAATAATCTTATTGGCAGTGAAAATAAATAACATTTTATGTCTTTCTAAACAACATACTGAATGTTATTTATAATACAGTCATAATTGCAAACATTGTTAAATATTAACTATTACTGCATATGTGAATTATGTTTGTATTCAGCTGCCATATCATGATTGCCACTAAAATATTGGCACAAGGAGTAGATTCAAAGCTGATCAAGGCAAAAGTGATGGCAATACATTTAAAAAAATAAATAGTACATAATATTAAAAGCGTTTACATGTGGTTTTATGTGAATCTATAATTTTGTTGGGTTTGTTTTTAAAAACATAAAAAACAGGTAGGTAAGGCATCACTTTGACTTTGCTGTTTGAGTAAATAACATTTTGGCACATATTTATTGAATCTCTTCCACACATTCATACACACTCAGTCACGACCTTAGTGCAATCAAATAAAACAAACATGAAAGACCAGAAGTTATGAAACTAAGACAAAAGCTGGTCAAATTTATACTGATCAGCGATAGTCCTCTGCAGTCATCCAAACGTTGATCAGAACCTATCAGAGTTGGCCATCAGGCCTCTGACAGTTCCAGGAGCGAGGCTTCAGTAGCTCAAGAAACGAAGGCTGAAATGAAAAAAAAATAAAAAAATAAAATCACATGAAGCTAATTTGTGTCAATGGTTAAGGTTGGCAAAGTAAAAAATATCTTTCAACTGAATTACTGTATTTAAAAAAATAAAACAGTGTTTCGGTGTTTAGAGGGCATCATTGCACTTGGCTGCACAAAGGCATGCTGCCGGTGTTACCTCCTTCAGCGGGCAGTAGCGCTGGGCATACCATTCCTGGGAGTACAAACAGATAATGACTCCCTGACCCAGGAAGAGGGATGTCCACATAATTATGTTCCAGATGGGACCCTTCCTTTGGTCATGCAGAATGAAGTTGAACATCACTGTGAGAGGGCGAGAAATGAAGACGAGGGTGGAAGCATAATGAAAACATAAATGAAGCGAGACATAACTTGATGTTGTGTGTGACTTAACACAAACAGAATAATAATATTTATTAGGTTTAGCTGAAATTTCAAGCATGTCTGGGTGACTGATTGCTAACATACAATAAAAGCACAGTGGTGTGGGAATAGTGAGGAGAGCTGAGGTCTTTTTTTCTTACTTCCAAAGCACATAAAGAGGCAGAAGAGTACAGGATAAAAGAAGCCAAAGCAGATCGCAAGAATGTACTCGTGGACCACTGCAGACACTGTGAACACAAACAGCATGGCTGCTGGTCTGAAACGCTTCTGAGACATCTAGAATGACAACAGCGGAGAGAACAAACACGTCAAAACAACAGTGGCTAGCAGATTAAATCTAATCTATGTATTTTTTTTACATTAGCAACAACTTGGAAAATGTGTTTAATGGCTTTTCACACCGGTGTTGTAATTTTTCAATAAGCAAGTAGCAAAACCACTCACCCACAGCAAGTCCCTGTACACATAGTAGTACAACCAGTCATGGACCACCACATTCCAAGTGCGATAGTAATTGGCAAAAGAGGTTGAATTCCACCAATCCTGTAATCAAAATTCATTAAGTTAAGTTTAGTACAACACAGGAACTTATTTTAAATGTTATGGTAGCTGACAGTAGAGGTAGGTAGGTAGATTTATTTTGTCACAATATAACAGGTTATAAAGTGAAAGGTAGAAGACATACCTTGTAAAACATCCTGTCAGCAAAGCGGAGCATCTCAGCAAAAGCATTTAGCCAACAGTGGAGGAAGGCAAAGAATGCCAGAAAGAGAACCAACACTCCTGCAAATGAAAAACAACGGGAATGGTTTCTTTGTTTACTACTGAGTCCTTTAACTGAGTGACACTAAGAGGTGTAGGAAAGGGTATTTCTTTTATTTGCCCCTCAAACTAGTGGTCGATCTTACCTGGCAAGATGGAATTAAAGACACAGAGCACCATGGCTCTGAGGTCAAACAGCTGCAGACTGATGCTGCGAAACTGAGGGATGCACAGCCGCACAAACACGTAATAGGCATAAAACAGACTGCCCACTACCTGCGGGGGTGGGAGTGGTTGAAATGGTCAGACAAAACAGACTAATACCTGTTGCTTCTAATCTTAATTAAGGTCTGCCTTAAAATGTGAAAGAGGTTGGTACCTGAAGTAACTTTGTGGCAACGTAGCCCCATCTGATCACTGGGTTTCTGCATTCAGTGAGAAACATGGTTTTACCAAACGCATGAGCTACTGTAGGGGCGGAAAACACAAACAATGAGAGGGACTGCTTACCTGGGGTACTTGTCTCTGTAGATGAGTGTGGGTGCAAACAGAAAGTAGAGATACTGAGAAACCTGAGGGACCACTGGGCTGGGGCCTACAGAAGACAGGAAAGACTGCTTATCAACATATGGACATAAGAGAAAGGGAACACAGTCGCTATGAGAAAGAGAGAAATTGTATGAATTGGCAAATGAAAAAATTGTACATGGATACACAGGAAAAATAAGGGGAATAAACACATTGTAGATGGAAGGTTACATACTGGTCTCGTCTTTAGCCCAGTTCAGGACTCTTGGTACATTCTCCCTGACAAAGGAGTGGGCTTTCATCATTAGACGCACCTGCAATTAGACAAATAAAAAAAAGAAAAGAAGAAATTACAGCTTTTACAACTTTTTCCACAGAGTCAATTTGAGAAAGGGAAGGCAAGTTTATAGTATATTTCAAATTGCATTTAAAAGTGCTTTAAATGAGGCAAAAATATGGCATAACTGTGGCATAACTATGGCATAAATATAGCATAACTCACTAACTGTGGATGTGGTCCTACTGATCAAACTAAAAGCGAGATACTGGTCATCTACCTGTTCCAGGATGATGATGAAGCAGGATGCAGGTGGGAAACTGTTGGTCACCACCACATACGTAGGCAGGAATCCCAGACCCAGAGCTTGGTAGAGCAGGAATACAGATCCAAACAGCAAACTGTACAACCTGGGGTGACTATAAGACCCAGGCTGAGTCTGTGACCACAGGTGGAACAGGGTGTAGGGAACCAGTAACGCAGATAGGAACATGCAGATCCACGTGCACACCACTACAGGGAACTGTCCAAACGCATAGACCAGCAGGTCAAAGTCCAGCACCAGCCTGATGGAAAATAGATAAATTAGAGATGAGAAACATGAAGGATCTTTCCTAGATGAGAAGTGAAAGCAATTTAAGGAATTCATAACTTCAACAAAAGCTAAACAAAACAAACAAGATGGTGATCTGTGAAGTTAAATCGTTATGGTGCAAAAATCATAAAGACATTATACATAGCCATCCGCTACATTACCTGCCTTCATCAATGAAATCTACCACCAGTGTACTGAGGATAAAGAGAATGAGCAGGGCAATAAACATGTGGTAGATAGTCCTGATGTGGTTCACCTCAAACAGCTCACTGTAGAAAACCAGACAGCGGGTGATTAGAATCTGTATGAACACTGATGTCAAAAAACAACCTTCAAGCAGCAGAACCTGAATGACATGCACTTTAATAAACAAATGTTGCAGCACACTTCAGGTAGCAACATTTACATTCCTTCCAGACCAATGCGTCAACTTACTCTAGGAGGGACCTGCGACTGACAAACTGCTTGCCCAGGCCATGAGGAGGCAGAAAATGCCTAAAGGAAAACAGAGTAACATCAGCGACCAGCAAATCTATTTTTGCAAAAGCTTGTGATTACGGAAGTCCTTAGAGGCAAGTGAGAAAAAGAAAATTGCGGTGATCCATTTTTCATGTCTGATCTAAACAGTTTTCGCTCATGTGTTTACTACTTAAAGTAACATTATGTAGTATTGTTATCTTAAAATAATAGCTTCTAAATATTTTTGACGGTAGACTGAAATGTAATGGGGAAACTGGCATTTCTCTGTCATGGCCACTCTGGACGCCTGGTATTAAACTATGTAGCATTGGAATACAGGGCTGGAAATCTATCGCAACAACAGGGGAATGGTTCACAGCGCCATGTCACATGGTGCAAATCTCCTCAGCAAGCTAGCTATAGGAAACTAACACTTTATTCTCAGTACAGATATCATGGCAAAGACTGCAAAAAGAAAAAAACAGCGGCTCTGAAGAAGAGACCGGTCAAGAGTAAATATTGTCAAGAGCTTTGCAGGGGGAAAAAGAGCTGCAAGACAGATGCTGAGCTGGGCTTCTTGCTGTTGGAGTAGTAATATTAGCTGGTTTGTTATGTCCTGTGTTCTTGCACCTGCTTGATGTTTAAGCTATTTAGAAAACAATCCTGGCAAAATCTGTGCTTCCTTATGTGTATGACCAACAAAGAAATGGGGAAAGTTTGTCTTTTGTGCTAATCTGGAATTTAGTGCAACTTAAAACACAATTTGCTTTGATAGGCTAGAGAAGTTCACCGGCGGCACCTGAGTTTGCTCCTCTCCTTGTCTGAAAGCGGAGGTGAGAAGACAGCAGGTACAGGTGCAGGTTCCAGGCTGGCCGACTCCTCAATAAGACTGTCCATGAAGTCACTAACCTGACTGTCAAACTGACGCATCAGGTCACTCTTCAAGTGCTGAGCAATAGCAAAAGACGCAAGAAGAGTTATCATTCACACTCTTCAAATACTTGAACCAATATAGAATATTTTGTATTTATGTGGCAATAATGATTTTCTTTATGAATATGCAAAGAGGAGTGTAACAAAAAGTGGTGTTAGAGGTGAGACAATTCATAGTTTACAGTTACACTAACATCCACCAACCCACTGAAAACCTCAGTCATCATCAGTTGCTCTGTGTAAGAGCGTTAGCTAAACAGGTCAAATGTGAATGTTGAGCACAGGGAAGAATTTTAGCACATCAAGCATTTAGATGAAATACACATTTACACATCTTGCAAACAGGCCCTTGTAGTAGAGAGTAAATTTGCAGCACTGTGATCACTGCATTTTGAAACTGAATATCTGTTATCAGTCAACACCAAGAATTCTTTCCAGCCAACAGCAGCTCTGTGTTTGCATTATTATGACACTTGAACTGCGTAATTTACACATCACTAACATTTTAAAACATACTGTAGGTGTGACTTGCATAATGTACTCATTTAATCACCAGGAAGTCTGCAGGTACCTTTTGTAAACCCCTGTATGGTCACTTTTAGAACATTACAAAATGTGTCATGAGCTAAAAAAATGTTCATGTTCGTCATGTTCCACAGGCAGAAAACATGATACATTTGATTACAATTTATTTATTCAAAAAACTCAGAACAAACTGGATTTGCTGATAAAGCTCATAGAGGATTCACAGAGACTGAAATCAGTCTGGTAGGATCTTCGTTCCCTAGTAGATTCAGCCTCTCTCCTTCTCTACCTCTCTCCCTCATTTGCATGTAACAATGGCTCTCTCTACCTCTGTGTAAAAATGTTTTTCCTCTTGGAGAGTGTTCGAAGTGGCCTGTTTTAACATGCAAGTTTAGCCTTAGCCAAATGATTGACTTACAAACCTCTGCTTTCCTTTTCAGATGTAGCTTTTTGCTGATCACATGTTCCACTTCAATTTTTCCTAAAAGTGGAAAGAGAGCACAGAAGTCTGAGCATATGATGAAATAGAAATTGTCAGCATGCTGCTTTGTAATCTTAAGTAAGTTAAGTGTTTCGGACACACCCAAATTGACAACAGAGTTGCCAGGTTACCTTGTTTCAACAGAGAGACATGGACCTGGGAAATGTAAATATCAATTCAAGTCACGATAAATGATCAACAGATAATCTACAATACAACAGGCTATCTGTGGTTTTATTTTATCACATAGAATTAAAATCTATTTTTAATAACCCATGTAGCCTAGTACAGAAGACACTCTATTACGAGACTGACATTTTTCGACAATGGCTGAAATGTTTGACAGGGTCCTATAGCAGTATAATAGTTCAGTGCTGTGGATGCAGTCTGGGATATAGCATAAGTAAAATGACATTAGCCTTTAGATCCAATGATGTAAAATCCAAAAGGAGACATACGTATGACAGCGTGTAGCAAGCACAATCTGTCTCGCCCAAGCTGAGCAAATGTGACCTCTTGTGATTAAGGTTACTACAGGTTAGTAACAGCTGTCTGATGATTTAACAGTTAATTAGATCAATCACACAGACAAAGACAATCAGCAGCAGCACTTCACCCATCCAGCAAGATGTCAACAATTATTGTCAACATATAATATAGCAAAGAAAAAAACTGAGTGAACTTAACATTTTAACAAAGACAGGGAGCCAATAAATTACATTTTATTACGGTATTTTCCCATTTTTTCATAAACCTTTTTTGAGTGGTCAGTATTTTATTCTAAATATAAAGACAGTTCATGTTTTCCAAAGACATGTTGGGGAGCTGCCACCATTTCTCATGATCACTTCACTGACCAGCACTTCTAGTCTGTGTCACTATGTGGAGAGGACAACGGCATGAGAGTCAGTTTTTGTCATCAGCAGTATCTACCCTGTCATTCTCTTTTTGGTTAGCCACACTAACTGTACCACAGGTCACATCACAGTGTTTAAGAGGGACACATCATCCCATGACACAGTTTCAGTGACTAATACATCCAGGAAATTTACTGAAATAAAAAAGGAGGTGGGGGCTGAATCAACATGCAGCTTAAATTTCCCTGGAATAAGAGGTCAATGTCCTCTTATTTGGTCCTGCTGATGAAGGAATTCAGATTTCCTTACCATTGCTGGTAATGTGGTTGTCTCCACTGCCTTGCTGGTTTTCTCCCTGGTTACGTTCCCCATCCAAAGAGCTATCTAAATCAGGGAAGGTGGACAACTTATGAATGGGTCGGCATCGAGACCGGAGGTCACTGTCATCCCCACTCTCCATTATCCTGAAGAAACAGGTAACTTAAATTTAAAAAACAATGGCAGCATTTCAAGAACACTAAGGATACTGACAAACAAAGCAAACTCAGTTGACAATCACCCTCACATGACACGGACATGCCAGACAGACAGCCAGAGTTAGCTACCGTCAGCCGTTTTTTAAAGAGCCAGTATGACTGGCTGCGGATAAATCATAAGATAACTACACAGCTTTCAGCTAAATACCTGCCTGGCTCAGTCATGCTTCCGTCTAGTACACTTGAAGCGGGTGCACTGGGTAACCTAGTCAAATTAGCCAACTTGTTGACGTCTCTCGTTAGCTACGGACCAGGATGACAGACAAATAAGGAAATGTAAAGATGCCTATCGAATTCCTGCATACCTACTCACTTCAAACGGTGGGCGCTTTCTTATTTAGTCGACCTCCGACGTCGCCGAGTTCAAAGTCTGATGTGTAACTCCTTCAATCACAACAACACGACCTGCTACAGCTGCTCACCTTCCCCAGAGGAGGCGATGAGCAGGGCAGTCGGCGCTGATTGGTCGAAAGTCTCTCCTCCTTTCTACGTCACCGGTGCTCAATGTTGACCATCTCTGTCAGCAGTACTGACAGAGATGGTCAAATCATCAGTAGGACTATACTTCATGACTTATTAATAAAACAACCAAAAATAAATGATAAATAAACAGTTATAATAATTGGCTATTAGACTGAAGGAAAAAGTGTTTAACTATTATATGTCCATACAAGTAGATGAAAAAAACAATATAAATATGTGTGATATATTGTATAAATGCTTATTGACAACAGAAACAAATAATTGTATTTAGTAACTGAGTTTAGGAAAAGGGACCATGCAGGCCCACTTTTACATGAAATACTGAATGAATTAAAACTAGATTTGGTCCAGAAACCCTGTTCAAGAGAGGATACACCATATAATGTCAGTTGATATTGTACTTTACAAGAGCATATTCCCATATTCTCCCAAAAAGCTGCAATTAATCAAATTACAAACCCTTGGGGTATGTGGCTTTGTGGCAGTTGACTTCTTTGCCAAGTTGGTAATTCAGCCTTGTTTATACCTTTTCTTTCAGAGCTTAATATAAAACAGTATTTATCCAAACTCTAGGAGAAAATGAAAAAATCATAGCCTTTTGGAAAAAGTAAAACCATGCATGTAGTAGAAAACATTCAACTTAGTATAACTTTTTTTGTAGTAAATGAGGTCAGCAATGAGGGACCAACACAGGGAAACATCTGTAATCTCAAAAATTAATTTTCTATCTAGTAGGTAAGTTTATCATTACACATATAATTAATGTCCATCTCATATGCAATATTTACACCATAGGCACTTTATACAATATGATCATAAACACTACATGAGTAAAGGTATTTTATGCAGACTGAATTGAAATTTACTCTACATTGTTTTTGACCCTGTCCTCTCTAAGTTGAGCATGATGGGTCACAAATCATAAATTGAACTGGTGTTGTGATTTTTGTGTGGTAATTACAGTTAAGTTTGGTAATTACAATTAATTGTAAACACATTTATGAAAATTAAGAAGAGCTCTATCTAATATAATGGCAGTCTTTCCAACTGAGGACACACATAACATATTTGCTTCCAGTGTTCTGCATGATTAAATGGCATCATGAGTGAATTTGTGAGGGAGGTGGGTTAGGGGTCTCAACATGCAAAAGGCAATTATATAATATTTGGAAGATTCTGTTGAAAGACACTCCATATCAGTTGCCTGGTTACAGGCCTTTTCTGTCACATCAAGGCCACTTTGTAAACTGTTCTGATGGTGGTGCACAACCAAAATAGCCAAAGGAAATGTTTCCTATGGTTCCCATTTGTATGGGGACTGTCGTCCAATAATATTTTGACTTCTAGACATCCCTGAACTTGAACACTTGGGAAGTGGCTACAGTCTCCAAACAAATTGCATTTGTAATACCAAATTGTGAATGTACAGTTCTGGCCCTTGTCTACAGAATAAAATTAAGTCACACTGTATAGAGCACAAATTGCATGGTACTAGTAATAGTCTTACATAGACTTGCTTTTCATTTCCTACTATGTGTGCGACAAAACTCATCCAAGCACAACAAATGAAAAACTACATTAAACTCTGGGTGATTGTGTTTTCTAACATGACATGAAATAAGCATATTAAGAGGGTAGCATGTCCTGTATCATCAGTGGTAAACTTTAACTTGACTGGTGTAAGAGCTCAACCTACACATTCTGTAATTACATTAAAAATCTTGTTAAAGTTTAACGGAAAAAGCAGAAATCTACATTACCTAAATTCTGAATTGTAGCTATTTTTAGGTCAGTATCTACTGAACGGTGCAGGCAGATTCAGTAAAGACAAAACAGATGCAAATGGTTGGATTTCATTCCACATGTTCAAATTCAGGGGGTGATGCAGTGGTTAGCACTGTCGCCTCACAGCAAGAAGGTCGTGGATTCAAACCCCGGTTTCCCTGGCCTTTTTGTGTGGAGTTTGCATGTTCTCCCCGTGGGTTCTCTCCAGGTGCTACAGCTTCCTCCCACCATCCAAAGACATGCAGGCTAGGTTAATTGGTGTCTCCAAAATTGCCCTTAGGTGTGGATGTGAGTGTGAGTGGTTGTCTGTCTATGTGTGGCCGTGCAATGGACTGGTGACCTGTCCAGGGTGTACCCCGCCTTTCACCCAATGTCAGCTGGGATAGGCTCCACCCCCCCCACGACCCTGTACGCAGGATAAGCGGTTGACGATGGATGGATGATGTTCAAATTCATGCTTTTATTTTAATAGGGCAGCACATCATTCCCCTGAGAGGATGATGAGACACTGACTACATGAGTTGTAATATAAACCCTTACACTTTCACGTCAATTTCAAAACATTCGGCGCTACATAAACATAAACAGTTTATAAAATGCTTCGTATGAAACCATTTAACAATTTTTTCAGATAGTGATAATGCAATAAATATACACAAAATACAGTACGGAGCAAATAAATCCTAACAAAATGGTTCATTTAAAATATCTAGACACCACACATCCCTGCTTTCTCTATAAAAGAGATATTTACACTATTTCATATTGCACAGGCACACACACACACACACACACACACACACACACACACACACACACACACACACACACACACACACACACACAGGTCACAAGAAGCAAAGGGGTCCCAAAACAACAGTGGTCTCAGGGACAGGGTGAGATAGTGACTTCATCTCTACACCCAGATCTCTGACAGGAAGTAACTCCATATCACCACGATGTAGCTCCGTGCTCCCCCGAACCATCACAGCCACCTCTACCTGTAAAATGATCAGACAGGAGACACATGTTTACTTTGTTCTTTCTGATTCTTTTTTTGAAGTCTAAAATGTCTAAAAACAATGAAAAAGCTCAGTTGATTAATTAAATCTCCTTTTTTCCCATATCTAAGTTACATTGGTGATTTACTTGGGAACATTCAGTGCCAATGTCAGAAGACGGTGCAATGTTCAGGCAGTGTCATGACTTCTGCAATCTGACGCCTGATTTTGAGACTGAGCCGAGTGAAGCATGCTTGGTGTGTTTTTGTTTGGGCTGTTTGTCTCTCCTCTCCTCCCTTTTCCCCAGTTATGGAGTCCTGGGCGTGTCTGGCTGTCTGGTTGTCTGGTTTGGGGCAAGGTGTACCTGCTGGCAATCATACACCTGTGCCTGATCAGCTATCCCTACCCCTTCTTAAGGAGAGGCCAGATATCCATTCCCTGCCAGATTGCTAAGCCGTGAGCTGTAGGTTAAGCCTTAACGTCTAGCTCTGTTGCCTGTGTTTGCCTGCAACTTGTCGCCTGAATTGATTCTTGTCTTCCTGTCTCCGCCTTTAATTGTCTCACTCTACTGTTGAGAATTAACAAATAAATATTTGAAGTGCTGCATCGTCTCCTCGTCTGCTTCTGGGTACTGCAATTATTACTGACAGACTGATAGTTATACTACTTTCCTGAATTTGTGATTTGTATCTTCTTTGGTCCCAAAAGAACAGGCTATGATCTGACACTAATGCAACACCAGTGTGTTATGTAGCACTAAAATGTGATTTGCATTGCATATTTTATAGTTAGAGAAAGAAACAAATATTTTGGTCTTACCTCACATCCTTTCCTGGATACTGTGGTGAGGTGTGAAATTATTTCTTTGCCAGAATCTCCCAGGAAGTGAACAATCCTATTGGCTGAATTAGTTGTGTCAGCAGTACTGGAGCTGTTTGCTATACAGCTGACAGTCATATGCTGGAAAGATGTGTGGCTGTGTAACCGCAGAAACCTCAGCTGGACGACGTCCACACCAGCATACTCAAACTATCAGAGACAAAAATCATTCAATTTAAATATGACGAAAGTATTCTGAATCAATCCACAAATGTGTTAAAGTCTTACCTTGTTTCCTCCATGTTGCTGACTAAACCACTGGACAGACATTTTCGATTTCTTCTTTTCTGTTTCCCAACTTAATTTAATCTAAAGAATAGAATATCACTGATATTTTAAAGACACTCCTAGTACCACATTGTTTTTGTATTTACATTAATCAAAAAAGCATTATAGTAATACCCTTCTTTTCCTGGAGCTATTTTTATTAATATGCCCACACTGAGTTTGGTAAAATAGCTTTATGTATGCTGCTTCCTACACATGCAAACATTGGTCTCTTTAGGAGATTTAAAAAAAAATTGATGTTGGAAAATGAGGCGATCTCAACTGACCAGCAATGTTATAGGGTATGTACAGAATATAGCCATGTTGTAATGTAAAACCATGGGATCAAATCATGTTGTTGTTGCAAAACAAGAGACTAATTGTTTTTTATGGTCTTTTATTGTCTAACTGTTCTATGAACTACCACAAGTAAGTGAACAAGTAAGTGAACCCATTCATAAGACAGCACTTAGCCTGCTAATGTAAACCCTTGTAGGTGAAAATGAGTGTACCCGTGACTGTAAAGGGTCGATGCAGGTTGTTCCTCCTGCTGTGAAGTTACAGAATACCTTCACAGCATCGTAAGGACAGCCTTGGTTGGGATCCATGTAAAAATAACCTGAAAGATAGTTGACTTTAGGGCCTGATTGTTCAGATTCATTTGATATACAGCGTCATCAGAAAGAGATTTACATCACATCATAGTGATGAATCTCTTCAGACCCTCACCATCATTCAGATGTGGGTGAATGAGTCCCAACTCGTAGCAGGTTGTGGCAGGGTCACCTTTGGTTCCCTGGGGCCAGCTGAAGGATTCCTCAGCCTCATCTCCTTCAGACCATCTCTTGGATGGCAACCTGGGCTGCTACAGAGCAAGCCATCATTCAATCAAACAACCAAACATTCAGCCAACTATCAATCATAAAACACCTCCTTGAATACGATTCATAAATTAATAAAAAACAAAATGAGGACATTGTGTAAAAAAGTGTATATAAGAAGAAAACTTGTACTTGCCTTTTGTTGCTCTTCCCTTCGCCTCAGAGGACTGGATGTTTGTTTGGATTTTGGTACATTTTTTATTTTTAGTCTTGTATTGGGTCTTGTTCGGGGTGTGGACTCATTTCTTTGACCTGGTTTTGACTCAGGTTTGATTTTGATAGGTCTGTGCTTGCCTGGTGCACCTGGCTTTCCCTGCGGAAAATATGACTTCGCTTTAAGAGCATGGTAAAAACCTCTCAGCAATTAAACAGTTTTCACTGCAATCAAGCTTAAACTGGATGTTAAAAAAGTCTGTTACAGTTAGGTTTGTGGATCAGGTCAAACATTTCTTCACTTGTATTGTATGAGCAAAATGTCTTACTGGAGGTCCGGGGTTTCCCTTTGCTCCCTTTAGTCCTTTCCTGCCTTGGGCACCTTTCATTCCCTGTAAAACCCCAACATAGTCAGGCAACTAAAACGTAAAGACAAATCTCACTATCATCAAATCATTTCAAGTTTGCTAAAATCAGCTGTGCACCAAAATGCTTTCTTTACAAACATAAAGTGAAAATTGCAACTGGGCTTTGAGGATGCTGACTTTTTTGATAAAACAGCACTTTCAATCTGTGACCATATAAGCTCCAGGAAGACGCATAAAGCTGCAAAGTCACAAATAGATATCAACAAAAATTTAAAAAGTAATAAACAGCCTCTCACCTTCTTTCCAAGCTGGCCCTGTAACAAACACAGAACGGAAATAACTTAGCAACATAGCAAAATGTTTCACTAAACTATTTTAAAGTGTAGAATATTAAAGCAACGTACAGGAAGTCCAAGGAAACCTTTTCGCCCCTGTGGACCACGAGGACCACTATCCCCCTGTGAAAATCAGTCAACTGATTAATAACTTGCTACCTGTTAAAAACAATGCAAAAAGAAAAGTTAAACACAACTTACCAGCTTTCCTTTTTGACCTATTTGACCTTTCAGCCCCTGCAAACCAGGATTCCCCTAAGATAAAAATTAGAAATGTAGATCAACTGAAATGATGTCTTTTTTTGCATTTTAAAATGATTTCGTATTTTTTAAACCAACCTTTAGCCCAGGTGGCCCGATTGGTCCCAGTATTCCTGTGTCACCTGGGAGACCCTGTAGGTGAAGATAAGGAGGACAGTTACATGATTTTCAGATAATGCGATACATTTGATTTCTGCACGTTTGTCAGGGCTCATTCTAAAATCTTGAAGCTATGCAACTGACTATTTCTAAAAGACTAAATAATAAAAGACTAAATAATATTTAACGACTTCTATAGTACATTCAGATGACATCTTCAGTATCAGCAGATGAGGAGTAGAACATATGAAGTACAGAAAAATGATAAGACAAAATATCCATTAAAGCAATATAAGAAACTACAAGAAGCCTCATGTCTTACAAAAGGTTTTATATGAAATAGGTATATATATCCGTAAATATAAAAAAACATATTTTACATGTAAAAAAAACCCAAACATATTTTGGTCGACAAAACTTGTCTCATCCAGGTAGGATGAGGTACTTTGTCAGGCTTTTACCTTCGGACCAGTAATTCCAGACTCGCCCTTCTCTCCTCTTAGTCCTGGAATACCCTGTATAAAGGACCAGCGATGATATTAGAAAGGTATTATTTTAAGTTTATTAGTGATCTTTTTATTAACTTGTATACCTTTGGCCCCATTGGTCCAGGGGGCCCTTGCTTTCCTTTGTGTCCAGCTTTACCCTGAGAGACAAACAGGACATCATGTTAAATACCTTTATCCTGACAGAGTGAATTACATTAATGAAAAGTGACAATTTTATACAATGCTCACACTGAACATACTGTTTATATAATTACCAGTATTGTCTAAAATGAAAATAAACAATATTATACTGTACCTTGAAGCCTGGTGCCCCAGTGTTTCCCATGATCCCAGGTGGTCCCGGTTTTCCCTAGAGAATTTTAATATCACAAAATTCATCTGAAGGTCAAACTAAAACAGATATTCATGAATGGGGGAGATTTCCATGGTTTCATGGAGGAGGACTCCATTGATCCATGTCTGTTTAGCAGCTTACCATTTTACCGGGCCAGCCAGTTGTTCCACGAGCTCCTCTAAAACCAATATCACCCTTTGGAATGAGCAGGTGAAGAACTGAATTTAGTACAAAGGTTGAAAAACAGACTAAATTGCAGTATGGTACCTTTTTCTTACCGGATCACCTTCATTACCCTCAACCCCTAGTAAACCATCCAAACCGCGTAAGCCCTGAGAACACAATCACAAGACAAGAAACCAATCGTCAAGGCATTACTCACTGCTAAAATGCAACTACATTGTAACAGTTTAAATTCCTAAACTTTCTGTTTTACATATTATTTTAATTTTTATACTTGAAATGAAGAGTCTTGTATGTATCTGTTAAAAGGGATACTTGCTGGTTTTCCAGGTGGTCCAGCAGCTCCAGGTCTACCCTGCGGGCCTTTAGCTCCCTATAAAACAGACGTCATTAGATTAGCCCAGCCTAAGACTGTGAGGCCCTGAGGTAAATTTGGATTGGGCGATTTCATCCTACTTTTAATTCAAATTAAATTTCATTAGAAATCAAAGACAGTGATCAGGGTTGTTTGCATTAAGTGACGTGAAGTGCATTACTCGAGTAAAAAGTGTGATATACATTGTGTAAATGGGGGATTTACAGATATGTTGTAAAGTACTGTTCAAGCAGCAATTTATGTCTGTTAGAAGGCAGAGAGGTAAAGGGATGGTGATGGAGAAGTGGATAAGACAAATGTCTTTGGTGTGATCGTGACTGACAGAAATTGCAAGTGTAAGTTGCTTTGGTTAAAAGCGTCAGCTAAATGAATAAATGTAAGAGAGATTAACTCAAAGAACACAGAGAGGTAAAGATTAACTCAAAAAAACACAGAGAGGTAGAGATTAAATCAAAGACCACACATTTTTCTTGGGGTATCTTGATCAGACAATCATATCTGATGATTGTACAGATTAAAATAAAACTCACAGTTTTTCCAGTAGCTCCTTTATCTCCTTTCCTTCCAGGCTGGGCTCTTTTCCCCTTTACAAAGACATCTCCATTATGACAACTGTTTTATTTTTTCTGTTTCAGATTTTCATCTGGGCTGACCACTGGTTTCCTCTCACCTTTGGCCCCTGTATTCCTTTAGTTCCTGGAAGACCGGGAGGACCAGCAGGTCCACGTTGACCTTTAGCACCTGGAGTGCCAATGAACCCCATCTTCCCCAATGTCCCCTTAAAAATACAGTCACACACATAAATGATACTATAATATGACCTCCATTTACTGAAGATTCAGATTTCTGAAACTGATAAAACACCCGAACACCTCGTGAGCTCAAATATGCTATCTTACCATTATGCCTCTTGTTCCAGGCTCTCCTTTTGCACCCTTTTGACCACTAATGCCCTGGAAATTAAAGACGGTTACATTGTGTCACATCTTTAGACATGCCATTAAACATGCTTGACCACATTAATGATGGCCACGGGCAGGGCTGAACAATTAACCAAAACATTATTGAAATTGCAATGTGGCCAAGTGCAAAGTCCAAATCGCAATTTTTGATAAACGGCCCGGCCTACAAGTCATACTCTCCAGATGTGAGGAAACCTGCTTGTTTAGTACAGACCTCAAAAATAAAAAAATCATAACTCAATGAAAATGAATTTATAAATTTTACCATTCCCACTAAAATGGTGACTCAGATCCAAATCGCAACATGTCAAAAGAATTGCAATGTGGTCATTCAGCCCAACCTGTTGGGCTGAATGACCACATTGCAATTCAAAACAAGGGGCACTGTTGATGTAACAAGGAAAGGTAAGACAGGTCTAGCTTAGAGTAATTTAACTGATCCCATAAGTGTTTTCTGACCTTCTAGCTCAAGTTATTTCTCACATGTACTTGTCCTTGTCAGGAAGACAACAATAGACTGATTAGGTAGAGACAGTACTTCATGCGTCAGGCTAGCAGATAGCATAGTTCTCTGGTAATCATGCAAGGTTGGGTCCTACTAGAACGTTACAAGAACTCACTGGCTCCACAGATTAGAGTACAACTTATAGCCTTTAGGAGATTCCAATATGATGTAGCACTGAAGTCTAAACATCAGATAGAATTGTTTTTTAGGTTAACGCCAGCTAAAGATGACCTAAGGAGAACACCTACAGGCACTAGGGGGAAGACAGAAACATAAAAGGGATTAAAAGATGTTATCCTATCCTAGATTTGGTGTTGGCATTGCTTGTGTTCACACATTGGATGCGGACACTGTTTCTCATTGGCCAAGTCTCAATAAACTTTGCAGGGTGAAACTTCATCAGTCTCCGAAAAACATTCTTCCTCACACCTGACAGCTGGCTCACAATAATTCTTCAACACTACCCACAAGGTGCAACACATAATGAAAGCCCACCGTGTCTCCTTTGATGCCTGGAAGGCCGAGCTTGCCATTCTCACCATGACTACCCTATGTCACACAAACACACAGCAGAGACAGCAGAACATTTATTATGTGAAACAGTGCAGCTGGACAGGTCACACTTTGAGCATTTCACAGCATCAGAATGAATAAATGGTACGTTATACCTTTGGCCCAGGTATTCCACTTTTGCCCTCCACACCTCTCTTGCCTGGCAAACCCTGAAAAAACACATTCATTCATGTTTTATATCCTATTCTGTGAAGAAATTGTTAAAAATATGAAACATTGATAAAACAAAACAGAATCAGGCACTAAGTTATGTCATATTTGTTTTGTATGGCAACCTTGATGGGCTTCACCCACCAATTAATTAAAAGCTGTTTTATGCACAGTATATGCATTCCTAATGTGGAAAATTTGAAATTGAAGGGTAACTACACAGAAACTGAGAAACAGCTTTTTGTGCCATCTAGTGGTTTAATTTTTAACATGGTGACTTGTACTAAAATGTTAAACTACAGATCTGGGTGGCATGGATGTGATTAGGTTGAAACTTTTAACTCATAAAAGTCACCAACAACTATTTTATTTTATTTTTTGATTTTATAATAAAGATTTTGTGTTGATTTATATTGAATATATATTGAATAGTGTGTGGTAAACATGTTATTGCCACATTAAACACATACTGGTGTTGATGGTCCAATTTGTCCGGGGGGACCTATACTGCCAGGGGGACCCTGGATTGAAAAGGCATGAAACGTACATTGTTAATTTCAATCTGTGTCATATTGAAACAATAATACAGCAATTCTCTGAATCACAAATAAATATAGAATAAAAAATATACGTTTAAGTAACCACGACACAAAAAAAGACAAGCTGCAGAACCTGAAGCTCATCATGATTGGTATAGCCATCAGCATTTTTGAACTAACTGAAAATCCAACTGTGTTACTAACAGTGTGTCCCTGGAGCCCCTTCTGGCCTTTGGTCCCTGCTGCCCCAGTGTTGCCCCCTGGTCCAAACTGTCCAGGCATGCCTGAAGAACCTTTGGTGCCTGGCTCACCCTATGAAAGCATCATTATTATTATTATTATAATGATAACAAACTCTCAACCAAACTTTCACCATTCATTTAGCAGGCTTTGACCACAACATTATTTCTCAGGTCAAGTCCAACATTGCTTTTGACTGACTAAAATTACTCACTTTGAGCCCTCGGACTCCTAGCGCTCCTCTGTCCCCTGGTGCACCCCTGTATCCCTGCAACACACACACAGACATCCTATTCTGTCTGATTTGAAGACACATTTTCAGAGTATAAACAGTCTGGAAGTTGTAAGAACGCAAATAGGGCTGCCTTGCATCATTATTCTCACACTGAATGAAATTGAGAGGGGTTGTAATATTCTAGTAACGCTTTATTTTGGAAACAACTACTACTTACCTGTTTACCTAGTGGCCCTTTTGCTCCCTGTGGCCCTTGGTTGCCTCTGTTGCCTTCACCTCCCTTTGGCCCTTTCTGTCCAGGAGGCCCAGTGTTCCCCTTGTCACCCTGAAATGTGAGTTAAACAAATGGTTTTCAAATTTGATTGATGCATTTATGTTCCATCTATATGCAGGGCTATAAAGACCATGTAAGCAGGGTTCGAGTTACATGGGAGCCAATGGGAGCTCAGATCCCATAATGAAGGTCTGAGCCTCCATGGAAGCACTAAAATCATGCATCTGTGGGGATGACTAATTCATTAATCACCAACCATTATTTTGAATCACTAATAATGTATTTTTCATTGTAATTAGTACCTACTGTTATTTACATTAAAGATATTAAATTATCATACTTTCCTAATGAACTATGCTGCACACTGCATGACTGACAAGGATGACTGCTGCTTATTTGTTTAGTATTATTGGCTTTTTGATGCATAAAATATAATTTGATGCATATAATGAAATAATACCAATTAAATAATATACCTACCATAAAGGGCGGAATTGCGGTATAAATAGTCTTTGATGGCATTTTTCAGGGTATTGAAACTTTGTAGTAATATCGCATTGAATGTTGAATGTAATAAGCAATGTAACTAACGTTACCCCCCTGGTAACATTAGTTAGTATATTAGAGACCCCCACAGAGCTCAGATTATAACTCAAAGACATTTTAGCCACCGTTTAAAAAAATAAAATGACAAATTTACAAATTGACATTTACTCACTGATACGCCTCTCTGTCCAGCTGGCCCCTCAGGTCCCCTCAGTCCAACTGGACCCTAAACATAAAAGCACTGGGTTACTTGTAGACATGATCAAGTGTAACATACAGCTGACTTTTCACACAGCCAAATATATAGCTTTCACAGGCCTCTAATCCTGTGTTCATAGAAAATCTGACATTTCCAACAGAGCCTTTGCATTCAGATAAATGGAAAAAGATATAAATCAAATCTGTGACAAACACAGTCTAATCAATCTACCTCCTCACCATCGAGACCAGCAACTCCCTTCTGCCCCAAAGCTCCAGCGGATCCCTGAAAAGACCACATGTAGAGACATGTCTTGTTCCTGTAGTGGTTCCACAGACCACTCCATCACTATGCTATCTTGTATACAGCATTTTCTTGCGAATTTAAACAACAAATTACAGATACCTGAAGCATGTTCAGAGCAGCTCAGTAAAAGAAAAGATTTACCTTATCTCCTTTGACACCACCTAATCCAGTTGGTCCTTGAGGTCCATCTTTACCCTAAATGAAAAGGAGAGAACAATCGATTGAACAAAAAAAAAGACTGATGCATTGAACATTCCTGACTTATAACCTACTCTCAAAGTGTCCTTAAAGAAGACAGGATGCCTGTACACAATAAACTCGTCTTAGTGAGCTTGGTGCTTAGAACAGTAAGTTTTGTGTAGTTTAAAATGTATGTTAATTTGGATTTACAAATAATTATATGTAACCTTTAACATATGCAAAATACTGCACAATTAACTGTACTATTATTGTCCAACTCCACAGGCAGGCGGTGTTATACTACTGTTGAGCTAATTTTCATTTCTCTCTAGTGAGTTCATGCATGAATTTACAAATTTAGGCTACAGTGCAGTGCAGCACTACTGACTTGGAGCAACTACATGAAATTGGTCAAAAGCAAAATTCCTCGGCATTTAGGATCTGAAGTTTATACTTCTAAAACACTTACTAAACAATACCATAAAAATAAACTCACTGGGTAACCTGGAAGTCCAGTGGGGCCAACTGGACCTTGTGACCCTTGGTCACCCGGAAGGCCACGAGGCCCAGCCTCACCCCATGGTCCAATGTTACCCTGGACACCCTGGCAGGAAAAGAGTATATATTCAGGAAAACAACATAAATAACTTTTGTGTATCAAGACAAATGTATGTCTATTTTATATCATTCACAATTGGCATGAATGAAAAAGTAAAGGACTGGATTAATGGATGGATGTATGTGTTTGGAAAGAATGAATGAAATCATCTTACAAGAGGTCCTCTGTATCCCTGTGGTCCAGGCATACCCATCTCACCCTGAAAGACAGCAAGACATGAAGTTAGTAATAGTGACATTATGACATAAGGTATCACTGGTGCTATATGAACTGCAGAATTGAACATAATAACAGAAAATAATTTACTTACTGGGCGGCCTTGTGCTCCCCTTGGTCCTTCTTCACCTCTCTTCCCCTTCACAACAAATATAACACAACATTAAACTGCAAAATGTATACCATGAGAGTGTAACCAAGTGAACACGTGTCTCCAAACATGACAGCTTATAACACTGACTGACATATATTATTTCTATAATCATTGACAAACATGAAGCATTGAATTAATAGATACCTTTAAGCCTTCACTTCCTGGGACCCCTGTTGGGCCATCTTTACCTTTAATCCCCTAAAGAAAACCACTTCATTAATCTCAACATCATTATGGCTACAATTAAAATATAAAAAACTTACAATTCATTAACATCTAGTATCACATCTTTTCTCAGCAGTCTCAACCAGTTTTATTGTGTTGTGGCACCACACGAGTTTGCACTGTAATATCCTAATATGCTAGATGGTGATTTTGTAACTTGCTCTTTCTCCTGGCTTTCCAGATGTCCCCTTCTTTCCTCTGCTGCCAGCGTCTCCCTGTTGATTGACACAGATATAGATTGACATGTTATTTCAGAGGCATTTTTTGTTATATTTTGAAATTATCTTTACATTCTGACAGCAATCAAGAAATTAAATGCTTTAACACAAAAATGAAAAAAAATCTGGCATCTGTGGCAGGACTGTAATAATCATAACCAGTCAGTTCATTCGGTTGAATGAAATTAAGTGGCTAGTCTACCTGCCTGCCTGCCTTTGTGCACTCACTCCGCATAAAAATGTGTTGGAGTTACTCTGGAGGGAGGCCAGAAGGGAGCAGGTAATTTTAAAATCTAGCTGCCTCTTGTTAGTTTTTCCAACGTTGCCTACCACAGCTTTAACAAAAGATCTTTAGTTTGATTAAATAAGAGTTTTAAAAACAATCTAAAACAAAGACGATTAACACTCACACTTTTCCCTACAGGTCCTTGGAAGCCAGGCACTCCTGTCTTCCCAGGCAATCCCTGTGGAAAAAATTTAGTAGAGTATCCATTTGTGACACTGGCAAGAACATTTACTTCAGTGTTTATTATAAAGGGGTAAACTCACTTTTGGACCAGGAGGTCCAGTGTCCCCATTCATTCCATTTGTTCCAATGGATCCCTGACAGAAAAATGATATTAGTTTGTCACCGTCTTTCCCAGTCCTGGTTACTCTTTTAATAGTCCCATAGGAATGTAATTTCTAAACAATATATACCATTGACTTAAAAAAGACAACACCAAATCGAAACTTCTTGCATATGTATTGCAGCTGGCTTATTGCGCTTCCTAATTATGGTCCACTTATAAACAATATGTATAGTTTTATACAGTTTGTGCTGTATAAATACCACTATCATGGCAAAGAAAATCAAAAACACATTTGACACTCTATCCATGGATATGGAAAAATCAGTCCAGCATACACAACATTTAGTAGAGAGGCCTTTCTTGTCTGGAGGCCATGAAGAAACATAGCCAGGGAGTTTATGAACTCTATGAGGTGACGTGGTTGGACAAAGTCAAAAACATGAATGTAAATGTATTGTTGGTTGGTCTTACCAGGGCTCCAAGAGGTCCATCCTGTCCCCTGTTGCCTAAATGACCTTGAAATCCCTAAGATGGGACACAGATAATGAGAGATCTTTTGGGAGTTGTTGGGGTGTTGCTCTTGTGTAATTCAAAAATTCTATTTATTTCAACTGGAGTGAAAGGTTACATGACATTCAAATTGCAAAAATATTATAATCCTTCAAGTATTTAAATAAAAACAATATTTAACATTATTTTTATAATTCTGATCACCTTTAAGCCTTTAGGTCCAGTCATTCCTAGGACTCCTGGCATTCCCTGCACAAAATATTTACACATATAAACACATTCCCTTATTAACATCTGTATTAGCAGCAATTTGAGAGATACACTCCTAAATTGCATGGACATATTCATTTTGGATAGACTAATATGAAATACTTACAAATAGACTTATAAATGGGAAATTAATGTTTGAAATAAGTTTGTAAGGTCATTATGAACTGACAAAGTTTAAAGTCTACAATGTACAGATATGATGGCAAAGACATATTTAACAGCTTTGAAACTATGTTAAACTGTTAATGAAATCATGCATATTTTTAAAGTATTTAATAGTAAAAGTAATAATATCTTTGGTCACATAAAGACAGAATAATAAGTATAGCCACATAGGAACCTTAATACCAGGTTCTCCTTCACGTCCCCTCTCTCCAGATTTTCCCATCTCTCCCTGTAAGCAGAAAACACAGCCACTTCAGCAGTATGGATTTAGCACAATGATCACCATGTACAATAAACTCAGTGTCCACTCACTCATACTCACAATTGGACCAGGCAATCCAGAAAATCCTGCTCGACCTTCTCTACCCTTTTAAAGGAAAAATTACCATAACTTATTAATATCCAGTCCAGGAGTTTCCACTCAAGGTGTAATGCTAATTGCATTGGCACTATTCACAAATTTAAATATTAAAAGTTAATCAACTGTAAAAATTCTGAAAATACTGAGAAATGTTGTCTCAATTGCCCTGAGTCCAAAGTGACGCCATCACAATACTTGTTTTGTCAGTCAAACCTCAAAACCATCAAAAGAATCACAAGCGAATCTTCATGGTTCTCTGGAACCATGAAATGTTTACATGAAAAATATCTTAAACAATCAATGCAGTTGTCAGTTAAATTTCTGTCAATCAGCGAATGTAGGAGCTGTCCTTGTATAAACTGTGGGGTAGTTTAATTTATAACAACGCTTATTTTCTAAACTCTTGATGTGTGTTGTGTGTAAAAATCTGCCTTTGTAAAGTAACTAGTAACTGAAGCTGTCAGATAAATGTAGTGAAGTAAAAAGAAAAAATTCTCCCTCTGGAGTCGAAGTAGAAGTGGAAAGAAAAGTACAAATACCTCTAATTTGTACTTAAGTACAATACTTGAGCAAATGTACTTAGTGTCCACCACTGTAAAAGTGACACATGGCACCAGCTCAGATGCAATCACTAAGAGAAGGGTATACTGACACCTGTGGTGACTTACATGTATCATCAGTATTTGCATGTTGGTGTATATTTGTAACTGCACTGGACTACATTTCTACAAAATGTTGCACATATAAAATATGACAAGAACAACAAGTTTCTTATATTTTATTTTTGATGCCAAGTTGTAGCTGTCAGACATATTTAACAATAATCCACTCATACAAAAATTAAAATAAAGAAATGTGTTAGTCTTTTATCAATTTTTCACTTATTCCTCATTAATTATATTATTCAACATCCATCTTGGTCCTACCTTGTCGCCTCGAGGCCCAGAAACTCCATGAATACCGTTTGGTCCTCGGTCCCCCTACAAAAACACACATGCACAATTTCAAAAACATTTATTTTTCAATATGAAAAAAACAAACACAAATCCAGATTCTTCCAACTTTCTGAAAGCCCACCTTTAGTCCATCTTTTCCCTGCTTCCCTTGCTCCCCCATGATGCCATCAAACCCCTACAATGATGAAGGCAGATATAGAACCAAACCTAATTAATTCAGCCACTATAGCATTGTTTGTGAACATGTCTTGATTCATTAAGTTTATTTCACTCACACTGGGTCCGGGAGTTCCTGGTGGCCCTGTGGGTCCTGCAAGTCCCTCAAGTCCGAGAGGGCCTTGACGCCCTTTAAATCCTTGTTTACCTGGAGGTCCTGGAGGTCCCTGTGCACGAACACAACAAGTAGTGACTGAACTGGTCAATCAACTGATCAATAATCAACTGAACAAACAGACAGGAAAGATCAAACTCACCAGGTCTCCTTTAAACCCTGGAACACCATTCTCACCTCGCTTGGCTTTAGCCCCCTGGTAGACAAAAGTGTGCACACACCCACACACACACACACATCTGCACATTTAGCACTATAACCTACAGCTTGATACAGTTAAAATAATTATATATTGCCATACATTATAACTGAACATATTAGCTGCAGTCAATATTGAAATTGCTTTAAGTAATCTTACAGGATCACCTGAGGGTCCAGGCTTGCCTGGATTCCCATTGGCTCCCTGAAATTAGAATGAAAAACCTTATACTGAGGTTCCAACATGACAAACTTGCTGCAGTACATCTAAGTTTATATCTTCTCTGGTCATTAATATTGCTTTGCAGAGGGTTTGTCCTTGTTGTCTTACATTAAGTCCAGGTGGTCCAGGTTCCCCTATTTCCCCTTCATTTCCTGGATCACCCTGTTGAAACACACAGAGGGCAGATGAAAGAGTGACTCCACAATGATAGCTGCAATCTACTGCTGTGTTTACAACTTTTGCTTGTGGTTGTTTTTCCTTAATGTGTACTCACAGGCCCACCTTTAGGACCTGGAGGTCCATCTGGTCCTGGGATTCCCTGTGAGGAAAAAGTTCTTTAATCATAACGCTTTGTCTTCATGTAAGAAAACTGAGAAGTATGACTGCTGCATATGGAAAACGTTTCACAAAGACACAACCACTGGTTTGTGAAAAGAAATATTGTATGAAAGTAAGGTACATAATTGGTCAAAATTAACAATTAACTTTACCACTTTGTCTCATGTTTATAGCCTACACATGACCAAACTTCAAGTCAAATCCCCAGGTGTAAAGACAAGGACAGACCAGTTAATCGGTCGGCTGATTAAATGGTGAGATATCTGGCATTTTGAGATAAACAGCATTGGCTGATAATTCCACTCACAAGGCTGATATGTCATCCTAAATTAAAATCTAATCTAAAATCATTACTGACTACCATTAAATATAATTTGTTATACTATAGAGAATAATGCAGTTGAATCACATGATAAACTGTACCCCACTCTCCCTTAAACACCAGTCATGTTCAGAAACCTACAGCATAACCCAAAGTATTTTTCTATTTTATCAATTAATAAAAAATCTCTAAAACAACATGTAACTGGCTAAGATAACCATGTGTAATAGATTGTATTCTGCATGGAATAATGGAATTACAAACACAAACCAACTTACAATAACACACTGATTCTGGGTCTGACTCTGACCAAACTGATTCTGTAATGAATCACTTAAAAAGGTTTCATTATACCTGAGGGCCCTGGACACCAGGAAACCCAACTGTTCCATCAGGACCAGGCTCTGCCTGAAGCAATAGATGTATTTACAGGTTAAGTATTTGTTCAGTCATTAATTAATCTCTGTGAGAAAGAATACATCTCTACGTGTCTTGTCACCTGTGGTCCAGCTGCTCCTCTGGCGTCCAGGTCACCTTGATGACCCTGATAGCATAAAATATTGTTTCACAAATATTACACAAATACTTTTTATTTGTCGCTATGGATTACAACTTGATCAACTAGTCATTCACTTACTGGAGGTCCTTTAACTCCTAAGACTCCTTTTACTCCTCTGGGGCCCATTTTGCCCTGAACAGAAGAAATATTAATAAATCTACCTTTTACATCAATGTTATCTCAGTATTTAATCCAACATCATCATTTTCCGGATACTTTATAGTATATTGTGGTATCAAACTTACAGGTGGGCCCGGTGGTCCACTAAAGCCTGGAGATCCAATCTCTCCCTGAAAATAATCAGCAGGGTGTTAAACAAGAATATCAGTGTCTTTATAAACTACGACAGCTGTGGATCTGATGACTGAGATGGAGTATATTTATATAATTATTGTTTTGTATGGATTATTTTCACCCAGTAAGTTGTCTGACACTGACCACAGGTCCTGGTGGTCCTGGAAACCCAGAAGGACCCCTGGCTCCAGGAAGGCCCTGTAAACATAGGACAGTTCAGACGCTGCAGAAAAGAAATTAACTTAACATAAATGTAGTGAAAATGAGTCATGAACGCATTTCAGTGATCACTTCCACAACCATCAATAGACAAAAAATTACACTTTCAGCACAGTAAAAAGATCTTCTGTATTTTAAATTGTACTTCTATAATAAATTTATTAAGAGAAGCAACAACAGGCGCTGTAAACAGCAATGTCATCCGTACTTACTATGTACCCAGGTACACCAACAATGCCTCTGACTCCTTTATTTCCCTGGTTACAGCAAAAAAGGAAAATTCAATTCACCTTTTACAGCCATCTACTCCTAAAAAAGATGTATGTAATGTATGCTGAATCTGACCTTGTCTCCTTTTTGTCCTCGGTTTCCCTGTGGTCCAACATCACCTTGATAACCCTAAAGACAGAGTAAAGAGGTTTAACAATAACTACAAATAAAAATGCTTACGTCTGACAATAAAGTGACATCTTTACAAAAACAACTGGGATTTGTACAGATGGCCAACACTTCTGTAATACCCACTGCTAACAATCTGACACATGAATATGAGCAGCTAAAAATAGTGTCCTATAGCTACAAAAAATAATTCCCATAACATTAGAAGTCCAGGCCAATCTTACCCACTCACCCAGCTCCCCTTTGCTGCCCTTCTCCCTCTGTAGCCTTGAGGACCCTATGCGAACAAGAACAAAGTGAATTTATCAAGCTGCAACAGGACTGAACTTATGGGTGGAAATACATATAACAGGGTATTAAGAAGCTGTTTGACAGCAATACAACTATGAAAATACACACAAGTTTACATACACACAGATTTACCTGTTCTCCAGGTAAGCCTGGAGGGCCTGGATCATGGTACTGTCCTGGGATCCCGTCTCTTCCAGGTCGGCCCTGGGGACCCGGCATACCTTGTGGTCCAGGACTGCCCTGAAGTACAACACAACATGTAATGTAGGTTGCCCAGTGTTTGAACTTTCACAGCAGAGAAGCAGATAATTTTTGATATCTTTTCATCTTTATATCACAAATCAGTTATTAAGTAGTTTCTTTATTGTACCATATTCTGATCCATTGCCATTTTTTCATACCGTCAGTGTGCTGTTAAAAAACATACTGTGTAGCAGTGTGTTGTTGGGTCACCGGAGCAGACGTGGTGGTGAACATGGCTGTGTTATGTCCATGTTTTGCTCCACTTCATTTAGCATTAGCATTTACTCATCTACATAGTACATTTACATTTACTCATTTAGCTGAAGCTTTTATCCAAAGCAACTTACAATTGCTATATATGTCAGAGGTTGCATGCCTCTGGAGCAACTAGGGGTTAAGTGTCTTGCTCAGGGACACATTGGTGGATGGGACACAGTGAGAATTGAACCCAGGTCTCTCACTCCAAAGACATGTATCTTATTTAATGCACCATCGCCACCCCAGTAAACCCCCTAGTAAACCCTCAAAACCAGTAAGTACACCCTAGCTTCCACCCAAATGCCCCATAATTACCACCAACATATCCGGGCAATATTTCAGCATGTGAACAGCTCTGAACACCCTAGTAACCAGTCACCATAACAATTACTTCCACCATGATAACTATTTTATAACACCTTTTCACCTATCTGGCATCCACTCCTAACACTCTAGCACCATAACGACAACCTGGAGATGTTTGCTTAGTTAGCAGAACAGTAAGCATACATTTCATTGACAAAATTACATCATTACAACCTGTCTCTATAACTACATGTTGTTCTGCATGAATCTGTCAACGCAGTGCATTATCAATCAAAGTCATCATTATGAGTTCACTGTGGAGTGTTTGTCACAAGCAGTGCAGAGACTGTAATAATGTAGTATGCATGGAGCTTAGCATTAAACCATTAAAGTGTGTGATGAGCCCATAAACCAGAAAGCAAAGCCTCTCCATAGACTCTGATAAGATGCAAATAAATTAGAGATACCTACGATTTTCCCTTGAACTCCTTTTCGTCCTTGCTTCCCAGTAATTCCAGGTGGCCCCTGAAATAACAAAATTATGACAGGAGTCCTTAAACAACATCTTTATGTTTGGTATAGTCTTGGTATGATACAGTTTAAACCTAGATTTCTGTTTGCCTTTTCAAGTTATCTGTAACACTTCGTTGACTTACAATTGGTCCGTCATCTCCAGGAAGTCCAGGAGGCCCTGGAGGCCCCTTACGTTTCTGAAGATAAAAAACAATAAAGTCTTAAGATTCAGTCACAACAAGTCCCGACATTCATTTATTTATTCATGTATTTATTTATTTATTTTTACAGTAAATACAGTAATAATAATAAATATTGCTAGATTGGACAGGATTTTGTCTCAGTGGATTTCAACTAACTCATAGCAGTGAAAAAAAAAGGATATTAAATGCATATATTTCAACAAACACCTACCGGCCAGGAGGAAATCAGCTTTTTATAGACCTTTTTTTTCTGCCAGAAAAAAAGAAATTATTAATTTTATATTATAATTAAATATAATACATTTTCAGAACAATAACCAAAGCATGAGAAATGTCAGCAAGAAACATTGACTGTCTTGTAAAAGTTAAACTGGGAAATTTGTTACAATAATATTGTATCACTGTTATGTGTTTTGCGATATATGAAATCATTTACAATGAAATATATAAAGGTGACAATAGTCAAACATGCAATATGTGACAATGTGCTGGTATGATCGTCTCTATTATCTCTGCATCAAAAGTTCTATTTTTATTTTCTCTGTACTGTATAAATTCAAGTGTGTAGCACCAAGGGCGAGTGGTTACAGGTGTAGAACAACACAACAGCAGTTTACCTTGAAAGCCTCCCACTCTTCTTCAGAGGTTTTAAATACAACAATGGCAGGCATTCCTGGAGGACCAATGGGGCCTCTATATCCTGTCCGTCCGGTCCTGCCCATAACGCCTTGATAACCCTGAGAAGACAGATGACAATATTTCTCTTTGATGTGGAAAACAGGATGAATTTATATTGCATTGTCTATATTTTGATCAATGCTGACAGAAATAAGAATCTGGCCTTTTTTGTCCAAAACTGATAATTCAAGGCTGCATTTAGCCATTTTTGACCACAAGGGTGCAGAAGAACTCCACAAAAAGCTGACAAAAACATCCCTGAGTTATAAACTGCCTATCAAACAGCTTGGGGCTGATGTTGTGACATTCAGCTTAGTTAAAATTAACTAAGCTAAAATTAATAGTTTTAGATTTTAAATATGCACCAACTGGGAATAAATCTTAAATCTGATTGCGGTATCCTCAGAAGCTTGTGGGGTCTAAACCAATTTGCCCTCACTTGGAGAAATCACTTGATGTTTAATAAGAGGTGAAGGTGTCAATTATCTGACAAAGCGAAGAACCCATTTAAATAAAACATAAATTAACTGATGAACTATCTCAAGTAATGTATATAACAACAGGACCCATTGTTTTGTTTGATTTCAGTAAAGTAAACCATTCAACAGTTTTACAGGGGCCCATACATACAGTATTAATTGATTAGTGATACTGCATATAAGTTATGCGGAGATTTTAATGTTATATTTAGTATTTTATATTTAGGGAAATGAAGAGTACAATCTTAATGTGTATTAAATGTATGGGCCACCTTATTAATTAATTTTGTGAAAGTTGCCTATAAATAAAATGTCGAATATGATGCACTTCTTGAAATGCAAGACTAGGCAGGCCTAGGCAGACTATATGGGTCATAAATATATTACCGGTAATAAAACATTTAATTAATTAAATACTTGACATATAAATGAGTAAATGAATTAAAATCAATTAAATTTGATTTATACAGGGCCAATTCATAACAGCAGGTCTAGACAATATTCTTTGTAATTTATAAATACGTTTAAGAGATTAAATACATAAATATCAAATGAAAAATAAAAAAAAACATTTTCCTAAATTAAATGAAGTCCTTTAATTGTGGTTTGTTTTCGATAAGTTCCTATTAAATGTAGCACACAGCTAAGTTAAACAGTCCATGGATGAATCCCTGAAAGTAACGATTTGACTTACCCTGTTAACTTCAGGTAAAGCTAGTCCATTACTATTATTTTACCATTTCTACATTGCCTTTAAGTTACATCAACTATTTTAACAGCTAATCCATTCATTTGAGCCTTCTATTTCAACCTTTCGCACTTTCCTTTTAGGCTCATTTCAACTGTTTATCCATTACTTTAAGCTAACTGTTTTAACCATTTGTACATGACCTGTAGCTAGCTATTTGAACTGTTAATCTAATCTATTTCAACTTCTCTGGGGAGAAAACTGGTAGTCCTATTTAAAATCAGATGTTGAGCACCCCCATATCGCCGAAATAGCATGATCCTTGTTTTGCTGCGAAGCTTCAACTGTGAGATTGACAGTCGAATCAGGCTCCGCCCATCGAAACAACGAATCTTCCACTATTAGGGGTCAGCCCCAGTTAAATCCTTTCAAACTGCACCAATTTGATTCAGTGTTAAAAAATATCCTTATTCAGGTTTAATTGAATACATACTTTATCTCCTTTAGGCCCTGGCGGTCCTGTTAGCCCAGGTGGGCCCTGCAACCCCTAATGAAAGAGTGAAACAGTTAGATCTGGATAATCATCGCCACAAAAAAATAAATTAATTAAATCAATCAAACATAATAAATGAAGAGTTACTGATATAATTAGGGTGGGACACATTATTTAGTTTTTATAACTGCAACATTGAGCCCTACAGAATACAGAGAACCTATGTAGATATAGCCAACAACATTATTATTTCCAAGCTCTAATCTAATGTTTGTTTTTGGTGATAATGGGTAAGGTTAAGGGTTAGGAGAGTTTGTGAACTTCTAGTATGAAAGCATTGAATACGGTCTTTAGTCTGAGATCCCAAAAGACTGACAGTTCACAGTTCAGGGTTACAGTACCACCGTTTAGCCATGGGATGGAGATGATGGCTTTTACTGAAGAAACTAACCCCTCCCTTCAACCAAACACACACTTAAATGGCTTTCTAGGTGCTGGAATTGACACAGATATATGTTGCCATCTCAGTCATCAAATCAGCTCCACACAAACTCAATTTCATCCAAGGTCATGATGGAAAATGAGATGAGAATGTCACACAAATGTGATTCAGATTTCCTATGTGGTTTGTTTATGCATTTATAACACCATTAACACTCTGAATTCAATATTACTGTGAATAAAACTGACGTTTAAAATATACCAAGAGCTATAATGACAAAAATAACTTCAACTGTAAAATCCAGCTTTGATTAATGATTCTAAACATTTATGGGTACTACTAAATGTAAACAATTTCTTACCCTTTGACCTCGGATCCAAGATCTTAATCCTGCCCCATGATGCCTGACAGTGTGCGTAGGCGGCTGATTGGCTATTTTAACAGTCTGCTGTGCGGACTCAGTCTCTGATTGGATGAAGGTGTCTTCAGTGCTACTCAAATTAGGGGAGGACTCCGTGTAATCCTCAGAGGTGACAGTTTTATTATCATAACTTACGTTTTCTATCTTTGCATGTCTTTGCACTTCCTCCTCTCCCGAAAATCTCATCTTCATCTGTCTCTGTCCCACTCCCTTGCTCCCTACCTGGAAGTTGTTGTTGTTGTTGTTGTAATGTGTCCATTTGCGGTGAAACAGTTTCCAACCGGTCTTCCATTTCCTCTTTTTCTTTTATCTCAGTGGCTGAAATATTACCTGTCTCACCCTCTACGTTCCTGGGATTTAGTGCTTCTATGCTTTGTAGAGTGGGAGTGGGAGTGCTCGAGAGAGTGGCAGCCAGGTTTTGGTGTGGATCCTCAGTTGCTGTTCTGTCGAGTAATACATTTAGTTCTGTCTCTCTTAAGAACTGAACTGTTGGGTCTGCTGAAACTGGAGGTATAATGACCAGTGGTGCTGCCTCCTGTTTAGCCTCCCTTACTCCTCCTTTAGATGAAGGGTACAGGCTTGAAGCAACAAACCTTGATTCTGTGATGGGGCCTGATATAAGAGTCGACCCAGTAGCAAACTCAGAGTCCTGTGGCCCATTAGAGAAAGATCTCTCTGTGCTTGCATTTTCTGCTCTTCCTGATGAGACACCTTGAGCTGTGGGGTTCTCAGGTCGAACGTTGGGACTTGAAAGGGCCGTCTCAAAGTTTTCCAAGACAGACGCATCACTTGTTCTGGAGCCCTCTTTAGCTGCAACTAACGGTTGATGAACTTGTCTTAGGTACTGAGCTGTTGTGAGTGTGTGGACAGAAAGAGTCTTGCTTATGATACTTCCTTGTGTGCTCCATGGTTCATTCATAGTCCCTACTATGTCAGGGTGCAAATTAGAAAGCTGCTCATTTCCAGTCAGAGAAAGAGGCTGTGGTTCAGTCCCTCCACCTTGATTTACTCCCTTACTCACAGTTGTTGGTTTATCCTTTTCTTTGTCGGTTGAGCCTACAGTCTTAGTATCTGTGTGAGCATGGGTTGTCACCACCGATTTGGTGTCTACATCCTCTGAACCAGGATGTGACTTCAGAGGCGAAGTGCTGCTCACTGGATCCAGACTTGTTGTCAGGACAGTGGGACCAGCCTGTAGAGTTGTGTCTTGGGGGGGATTTTCTGGTCTGAATGATACTCTGATTCCAGGCTGAATGGTCACCTCATCTGTAGCTCCAACCTCCTGAAAAAGGTTTACATAAGGAGACATAAAGAGATTACCCGGTGTCCCCAACATGCACTGTGTGTGCGGAACTCCCTTTTAAGTCTCTGAGAGCAAGAAATCATGTCCAGATTTATCAGCACATTTTGTACTGTTTTGTCATTGCCATTGTCTTTGGTCCCATTATTAAAAAAATCTAAAGCAAGAATGAATCCATTGAAGTCTAGGGCATAAAGTAAATAAACAGCTATTAAATAATAACAATAATTAACGCCCAAAGGATACAATTCAGACAAACTGCATACAAACATAAAGACCATAGCTCAAAATTCTCAATCAGAAATTACAGTTAAGTCCTCTCTTTGGTGGTGTGAAAATAGTCTGTATAGAAATGTAATCACTCCTGTAGAAAAATGCTTCTGGCGGTCTCACACACAGGTATAACATGCAGTTAGTGTCTTAGCAACAAATCAAATTTTTAGGACGTTAAACCCCTCTGGGACATACACTCCCCATGTGGCTTCTGCAGACAGATAGGAATGGTGCTACCACAGATGCTCTAGCCAGCAGAGCACTGTGGATAAATATTATGAAACACCATGCGTTCACACTAACATGTCATCAGTCAATAAAAAGTACAGTTGCTCTCTCAGGCAGAGCTGATTTACTTTTTGGAACTGCAAAATTATTGAAGGCCCTACACACCATGAGTTCACACAGGCCTATCAGGTGCCCTATCAGATCTAAATAGACTGTGTGGTCATGTAAAAACTAAGCTAAACTTCTGAACTGCCTGTTAGCTCTGTTGCATAGAGTTTGGTGAGCTCACGTAATTATAACTTCATAGCTGCAAAGTGCTCGAGAGGCCTCATCAGCCATTTTAAAACGCTGGTGTTGGTGTGCCGGGCCTTTAAAGTGGAATACAGTAGATTTAGAGATTAAAAATTACACATTAAAAGCAACAAACAATAAAATATTTTTTGGATGAGCATAACAGCAAAAACAACAACAAATCCATTCCTAATTAAATGGTCTTTATTTATTGTCTGTTATGCCGCATATAAAGCTTTGCCTGCCTGTAAAAGCAACAAAAGAGATGATAGCAGGATGTAAACCTTGTGAGTAAAATCCTACAGTTTAGACAAGACTCTGTTAACTGCAGTACCTGTGTGTTTGTCTGAGCTGAGGAGCAGGTGCTACTGTGATCTCGACAGTGCTGTTCTGTGACTTTAGGCTCTCCTAAGATCATCTGCTGGACGGGGCCCTAAACACACACCACACACACAGACACACATGACACAGAAGGTGATCAGTTTAAAGAGTTTAATTCCAAACCAGCACTATGGATCAAATACTACTGCCATTTCTTTAGTGGAGAAAAAAATGATAAATGAAGGGAATTTTGACTTGATTGTGTAGGTACCTTCATTTTTTTTCTTTTTAAAAAATGGACTCATTGTTTATGTTTGAATAGAATACCCTAAATATGACTAATTAACTAGATAGTTTTGCTAGTAACTAAATTGTGAAAAAATATAAGGGAAACTGCAGATATTAAAGGTAGTGTGTTGTTGTAACAATGAGCCGTCAGCAGTCAATATGTAGCACTGAGTAAGTTAGATCAGTTTATCCACTGTTTTGTAAATAAATGCATTACTCCTTTCAGTGATGTTTATTTCATTGTCGGGCCTCACAACATCCTCATTTGACTTTGACTAATGTGACGACCAAACCCAAGAGTTTCTAAGGTTAAATCCTTTTTCTACAGGTCCACCATTTTAATGCAAGGCTCAAAATTTCCCATGGTGACAAAGGGGGTGACATTTTCTACACAGCATTTTATGAGATTTACTCGTCGATGTGAAAACCTTCCCCTGCCTCTCATCCTCTCACATGCACATGTAAGAAACCCACAAACCTGAAACCAGAAATATTTGAGCTACTGGTGATACACTATGTAAAAAAAAACACACATGCAACGAAACTGGTGCAGAGCCTATGGTGATTACATTACATACATGGAAACTCTTAAACCCCATTAAATACAAGAGAAAAACAAGCTGAAGATAAGAAAATATAAGGTTATAAGATGATGTTTTACTATTTCCGCAAGGTATAAAAAAAATCTAAATCAAAAGATAATACTTCCAAATCATCTTGATGTAATCAAGTGCTCTGAATAAATAACATGTTTAAAAATGAAGCAAAGTTGGTTTTCAGAGCCCTCTATATTCATAATTTATATAAACATTAAAAATCTATTTTTTTAGATAGTTTTACCACAAGTTGTCATAAAGTTTCAGAAATTGCAACAAAAGTCAATGATACAGATAGTTAGACTTACGCAGCTCAGTAACAGTAGCACCACCACAGCACCCTGCATGGCTTCTGATAAAGGTAACTTTTGCACTCCTCTGACTGTAGCTGCCTTAGTCCTCCAGGGGCTGCACTTTAAAAACACACACCCCTCCCTGGAAGACTGAGCTCAGCTCTGGCCTGACTGACCACACATTTACAGCCCAGAGAGATGATGAAATCAACAGACCAAGCCATACACCCAAAATCTTATATATACACACACAGCACAAAAACGCATACTTATAAATCTCTTCTGCTTCCTGTGGCAACACTGTGTCTACAGCTTAATACTCAGCAAGGTAGCAAGTGGCTCGGCAACAAACACTTAGGTGTGTTGTCTAGTGGGCCTGTTGCTGTAGATTAAATGCAAGTCCTTTGTTTCCCTTGTTGTTTAGACTGTTAGATCAGGGCAGACTTATAGTGAAGGTCACACTTTATAGAAAACAGCTGTCACTGATGCAGGCCTGTGATGAGGGTTGAGCTTCCTGTCCTGACAGGCTCATCTCATCAGCCTCCTTTTATCTCCTCCATGTCTTATTCCTCCTCCAACTTTATCAGTCCACACAAAATGCTTTAATTTACAGATCTGTCAGCTCAAGGGTTACTGTAAGACACATAGACACTGTATTTCCTATTTTCAAACAAAGGTTTCATAAATGCCCAGAGAAGACATTATATTGTTCATAGAGATTTTAAGAAATTAAACCTCTATTAGAAGTGACATTTGCTCTTAATTCATATCAGCTGATTACTGTATCATGCATAATTTGCCATTGAACTTCACATTGTGCCCTCCCTCCTCTACCCTTTTTGTCCAGGGTCAGGAGGGGAGGACTGTGGCCCAGGTGAGGAATGTGACATGAAGATCAGAAGAGCGAGGGGCTGCTGCCTGAGCAGTGTTGTGTCGGGCGAGGTTGGGGCTTACGGTAAAAGGGTGTGTGGCGAGGATGCAAAACTCCTCCCAACAACGTCAGGCCTAAAGTGTAGATCTGCGGTCCCAGGTCCTGACGCCAGGGGGTGTTCTCTTGTAGATAACAGTCCAGCCTTGGCCGTCCATGACCCTGTCAACAGTTCACCTCTTTTCCTACCTTGGACCACTTTTGATAGGTACTGATCACTGCAGACGGTTTTCAAGATGCTCTGACCCAGTCGTCTAGCCATCACAATTTGGCCCTTGTCGAGACGCTCAAATCATTACACTTTCCCATTTTTCCTGCTTCTAATACATCAACTATGAGGATACACTAGAATCACTTGCTGTCTAACCTACCCCACCCACTGAATGGTGCCTTGATAAACAGATAATCAGTGTCATTCGAGCCCCCTGTCAGTTGTCATAAAGTTATGGCTGTTTCGTCTACAGTACCTGTACATCACTGCTGGAAGGTGAGAAGTTAAACCACTGAAGGTCACAGGACCAGGAGGTGTTAAGTTACTCTTAAAAGCTATTATTTGTCAAATTAGAACATTTGCTTCCCTCAGTGGTGGTATCAAATGATGAGCTTTGATGGGAAAACACAGTACTGTGAAAAACACAGACTTTGCCCTCACAACTTTTGCTTGATTTTCATTGGAGGGTATAACATTCAACTTAGGTTTTGAGTAGTTGTATTTTCTCATAGAAATAACTCAAAACAATGAGCTCAACATCAGTTAAAGCAAAATTCAGCTTTGTTTGGGAACTAAAAGAGTTTTAGTGCTTATGTTTTGTAATCTACAAATATTATTAGTTTGACACCATTTGCCTCCTCATTTGGACATTTGGTTTCATCATTAAAGTCTTTGGGGGCGGCACGGTGGTGCAGTGGTTAGCACTGTCGCCTCACGAGCAAGAAGGTCGTGAGTTCAAACCCCGGTTGCCCCGGCCTTTCTGTGTGGAGTTTGCATGTTCTCCCCGTGTCTGCGTGGGTTCCCTCCGGGTGCTCCGGCTTCCTCCCACCATCCAAAGACATGCAGGCTAGGTTAATTGGTGTCTCTAAATTGTCCTTAGGTGTCCTTAGTGTGAGTGGTTGTCTGTCTATGTGTGGCCCTGCGATGGACTGGCGACCTGTCCAGGGTGTACCCCGCCTTTTGCCCTATGCCAGCTGGGATAGGCTCCAGCCCCCCTACGACCCTGTACGCAGGATAAGCGGTTGACGATGGATGGATGGATTAAAGTCTTTGGTATCTTTTTGGAAAACATGCCACACCCTTCTATAAATCCTACTGTTCAACAGGGGTTGATAAAGCTAAAGACAACTGAATACACTTATAAAAACGTACACAGATACATATTTTTGCTATTACATATTCAGTGGTGGATGTTGGTTTGCGGATCATTATGCGTTTGTCTGTTGTGTGTTCTCACTCGCAGTGTTGTTCCCAGGAACCAATGACTGAAGAGTCTTGGCCCAGCTTCAGTTGAAAAAGCTCATCCACTTCCTGCCCTAAAATAGCCAATAGCGTCATCTCCTCTGACCGCCGCATCAGCACACTCAGCTCATCTGGAAATCTGTCATGTAAACGTTAGCACATTCACTAATAAATGTACACATCCATACTCTCCCACACACTCACACATGTGCTCACAGGGACATTTTAACTTAATCATTCAATGGACATGGACAGTTGTGGAAGAGTAGACAGCATAGATTTTAAACCCATGGTTATTGTGTGTCAAAGAGAGACTAAAACTAAGAAGAAAGACTTTCCTCACAGAGAGAGACACTTCACAAGTCAATGTAAACTGTATCACAAAGCTGACAGATTCAGACGGCATTAGTACGCTGTGTGTGTAAACAGTCAAGGTCAAGTTTAACATCAAAGCCTTGCGCTAAATCCTTTCAACCTACACATCATGGAAAGAAAAACCATCCTAGATAAACAGGTTCCCTGTCACGTGTGACCTTGTCCATGAAAATGAAAAATCATCTCTTGCAGTACATGGTGCAACAACCTGTTTGACTTGTCACTACTTAGTTCATTGTTTATGCTAATTTGTGCTGTCTTTTCCTTTGTTAATAAATGTGTAATAAATGGGTTAAAGAAAACCACATTTAGTTTGATTTACAGTACAGAGTTAGTGTTTAAATTGGAAATCTTACAACATATTACACAAATATTACAAACAATATGATATCCTGCCCAGTAAGTATTTTCTTGTCTGAAGCCTATTCCTTAACTGTTAAACTGTTTGAGTTACAGGCGAGTCAGTTATTCATATATTTGAATTAGACTCATAATGACATTAAAGGACATTGCACTATGAATAACAATACTAACATATTGTCTTTACTAGATATAGGCTACATGTTGATAGAAACAAAATACATGTTGATGTGGCCATTAGAAGACAGCTTCCTGTTGAGAAGTCTGGTTGTGTTGCGGACGTGATTCAAAAGAGAGACGAATAGTTGCTGGTAAGAATAGTGTGGCATTTTGTCCAGTATGCTGGACATCCTCGGCCATCCGTCTTCTGTTGTTGAGACATTGTAATGAGTGGATGACTGCATGTCCAAGAGCTGCAATAGATCCACTTCTGCAAATACAAGACAGATTATTATTATAAAATGCAGCATCTGAACCTAACTGGCATAATAATTATTTTTTTTTAGAATGAGCAGAAGAACTTAAAATCTTATCGGATCATGATCTGTGTTGCTCCTAAAACAAGCGAGTAAGCTTTAGAGAAACTGCGGACTGTTATTAGACAACTAGACTAGACACCTCTGGTCAGTCTGTTTTCCCTTTGACTTTGGGATTTTGCAACTTACTACAACTGTCTGTGGAAAATGGGGAATGATATTTAACACATCATATGGACAAACCACAATAAGATTAAATGTTTTTCTACATGGGCTTATTGACTTGGAATTACAAAGTTGTAAATGAAGGCAACAAATTTATTACATTCTGCAGTAATCAAAACAAATGCAGCACTCATGATAACTGACTGACTGATGAATTATATTGCAATTGATTTTTGACCAGAAATGGCATGTGGTTAATAAGTAAACATAACGCATCAACAGCCAGATGCAATTTCTGACTTGTCATTCATTCAGCAGAATACTAGAAATTTCACATTTTTGACTGAAGTGGATGAGTTATCGTCTCAGCAACAAGACACAGCTTGTTCTTATGTGGTGAAACTAATAACATAATAACAGAGTTGCCCAAAATGTTCCTTTTTGTATTGCTGCTTTAGACTGCTGTGGAAAATCTGAATTCACATCAAAATAAAAATAAATTAAATCTGAGCAACATTTTTTCCCCCACGCACAAGCCTCAGAAATGTACCTCTTCCTAAGGTTGCTTACCTTTCATGTCTGCAAATGTTACATGTCTTCTAGCCCTCCCATGATCATTTGTTTTAGGATGGAGCTGGGGTGTGCTCACTTCCTGAGACAGACCGTCAGGTTTCACCATAAGCAAATAGGCTAGAACTCAGCACACTGAGATCAGAGATTAGCTCGGCATCATGCCCTTGGTAGATGGAAAATAACTGATGCTGGAAGAAAATCTCAGCTTTTCCAGTAGACTCTTTGTGACATGTCATTTCTCATCTTCACCAAAAAAAAAAATACACACACACACACACACACACACACACACACACACACACACACACACACACACACACACACACACACACACACACACACACACACACACACACACACACACACACACACACACACACACACACCTGAACCCCCTCAGCCAGATCATCAGACTGGCTACGGATACAGATTCTGAAGTGGAACAATCATCAGTCACCTACTCTACATGGATGACATCAAGCTGTATGCCAGAAATGAGCGAGACATCGACTCACTGATCCACATTACCACGATCTACAGCAACGACATTGGAATGTCGTTCGGACTGGACAAGTGTGGTAGCATTGTTTCAAAAAGAGGGAAGATGATCAGAACCGAGGGGTTGAACTACCAGAAGGCCACATTGCAGATGTTCAGGACAGCTACAAATACCTTGGGGTGCCACAGGCTAACGGAAACCATGAAGAGGCAGCAAGGAAGACCGCCACAGCCAAATACCTACAAAGAGTGAGGCAGGTCCTGAAAAGTCAGCTGAATGGGAAAAACAAGATCCGAGCCATCAACACATACGCCCTGCCAGTCATCAGATACCCGGCTGGTATAATAAACTGGCCAAAGGAGGAGATAGAGGCTACTGACATCAAGACGAGAAAGCTCCTCACAATGCATGGAGGGTTTCACCCCAAATCCAGCACCCTCAGACTGTACACCAAGCGTAGCGAGGGAGGCCGAGGGCTAGTGACTGTCAAGACCGCTGTCCAGGATGAAACAACGAAGATCCAGGATTACATCAGAAAGATGGCCCCCAAAGATGAAGGGCTTAGTGAATACCTCAGGCAGCAGAAACCCAAAGGTGAGGACAAGGAAGATGAAGAACCGTCATGGAGAGACAAGCCGCTGCATGTACCACAGACAAATAGAAGAAGTGGCTGATATCAAGAAATCCTACCAGTGGCTGGAAAAGGCTGGACTGAAGGACAGCACAGAAGCACTAATCATGGCGGCACAAGAACAGGCACTCAGTACAAGATCAATAGAGACTGGGGTCTACCACACCAGGCAGGACCCCAGGTGCAGACTGTGCAAGGATGCCCCTGAGACAGTACAGCACATAACAGCAGGGTGTAAGATGCAGGCAGGAAGTGCTTACATGGAACGGCATAACCAGGTAGCTGTCATAGTGTACAGGAACATCTGCCATGAGTATGGGCTGGAAGTCCCAAGGTCAAAATGGAGGACACCTCCTAAGGTAGTCGAGAATGACCAAGCTAAGATCCTGTGGGACTTCAAGATCCAGACTGACAAACTGGTGATGGCTAACCAACCAGACATCATCATGTTGATCGATAAACAGCAGAAGAAGGCAGCAGTGATAGATGTGGCAATCCCAAGTGACAGCAACATCAGGAAGAAGGAACACGAGAAGCTTGAGAAAAACCAAGTGCTGAAAGAGGAGCTAGAAAAGATGTGGAAAGTAAGGCACAGTGGTGCCAGTGGTAATCGGAGCACTGGGGGCTGTGACCCCCAAACTGGGAGAGTGGCTACAGCAGATTCCAGGTAAAACATCAGAGGTCTCTGTCCAGAAGAGTGCAGTCCTAGGAACAGCTAAGATACTGCGCAGAACCCTCAAACTCCCAGGCCTCTGGTAGAGGACCCGAGCTTGAGGATGACACATACCACCACCCCGCAAGGGATGAGAGGGGGAATTTTTTAATATATATATAAAAAATTCAATTCATCATTATTTAAAAGTAGTGATATCAGCCAGTACAGAAAAGACAAGTGATCTCTCTTTAATGGTCCTTTGAACAGATATGTAAACACTTCTTTTGTTAAAGTCATAGACAGGCATCATGATTCAAATAAAATATAAACAGTGCAATAAATTAAACATGGATTTATTTTGTACAGTTTATTCTACATATTTACCAGAAAGCTTCTCTATCTATGAAATCCAGGCTTGATGGGGAACTCTTTGGGTGAGTTTCCCCAGGCACAGATTAGGCTGTTCTGTATAGAGACAGACATCTAGATTAAGTCCTAGGCTGCACTGCACGTATGTTAAACACGGTCCTATAAACTACAGGCTGAAACCTTAACCTAACCTGTGTACTGTATAAATTGAGCCTTGTTGTCAACACACTTCGAAACGAAGTTTCTCTGCTAAAGTACATCTTTTTCAGCCCAGGACTTTCTGTTTGGGACTCCATCAGGTAAGTGTGGCCTCTTCTGGCCTGTAGATCCTCAATCCAGATATGTCCTGTGTTCACATTTCAGAAACATGTCAAACTCAACATATTACATTAACACAACAGCACATGATATAAATATACATCTTAGTAAGGGGGAACAACAAATGGTCGAAAGTTGCGGAGTGCTCAAAGATAGTGACAGGGAATGCATGAACATTTCTCTGCCTGCTGTTTTATAATTACTCTGTGGGTGAAGTGGTTGAAACTCCCATTTAATATTATGGGTACATTAAAATTAGAACAATCAGGCAGCTCTAAGACACATCCCTTTCACATTTGTCATTGTCACCATGATCATGCATGTGGAAAATTACTATAACTCTGGAGCACAGAAAATACCGTAGTGCTTGTTTCTACTGACCAAAACATAGGCTTTAGTGTGATAGAAACAATGTGGCAGTTAACATACAGACAAACAATACTGTTTATGTGATTCCTCTTTTGTAAAAGCATTCATGTTGCATCACATGTAAAAAGGACATTAATTTGTCATAATTTTCATTTCACCACGTGAAAGAAGGCAACACATCCTGAAGAAGACACGTCCCTGGCTATATGGACCGGAACAAAATGAAGAAAATGGCTTTAGTCACCTTTCTGACACAACATCGACAGTGGTTATCCAGCACAGAAATGTGAAGAATAAACATCCGTTTGCCTTCACGCAGGCTGTCTGTCCTACAGATGGTTGACCATGAGCAGGGCAGATGGAGACAACAGTGCCTGTGTGAAATCTCCCCTGGTCCGTTGATATCATGCTGACTGACCTGTAGGTGAAGAGACACTTCTAGTCCTTCTGATCTCCCCAAATCTTAATTTGGAACCCTCAATGAACACGTTGTCAGAAGATTTCAGAAGGTAATATATTACAAATTCAATGGTCCAGTATCCTGAGACAAAACATCTCTTCTTTTGTAATCTGTTCACATCTTTTTCAGCATCTTTCACACTACACAGCCAAAATAAACCTGCACTGTGCTGCTCCAGTTGAATGTACACTATCAATGTTTTTATATAAGGACAGAAAAATTACTCAACCATCACTAAACGTTTTGCTCACTTTAAGGTCTGGAACTTGATTTCCTGTATTGGCTATTTATTGATTGGTGAATGGATAATGCCCATGAACCATGTCGATACTCTTGTTGTAAACAGGAACTGTGTGGAATGGCTGGTTGTCAGTTATGAACTGGCAAAATCCGGCTGAATCAACCCGTTTCATTGCTACTCTTACACCCATGCACAGTAAAGACTAACAGCAACCCTCTCAAATTACCCCAACATAAGAACCAAAGGCTAAAATACATTCATCGTATTACATTTTTACATGCTACCTCTATGTTCACCTACACAAAACACACTTAGAATCAGTTTCTTGGATTCAACAAGAGGTTTGGACACCTTGGATCGATGTCTCACCATATTTTGTTCAAATAACTATCAAAACACTAACTTCTGTGGGAAGGCTTGGCAACACTTGGGTTTGGCTGCAGTGATCTGCTTCTAGTTAAACTGGCCTCTGCTGTTCACTTAATTTGGCAAATTTTCTCTATTGAGATCGCACACACACATATAAACACGCCCATGTCCACACACATAACCTTCCTCCAGCTACAACACACACACACACACACACACACACACACAATAACACATTGCTAACAGACAGCACTGCTACTTATCAGTATCCATATAAATAGCAGTGAAGATTAGTCCTGCCTGTTATGCTACTGGTACTGAGAATACAAGTTCTCAGAGCCACAGAGGAGCTAAAGCCTTGGGTGCCAAGTGGACTTTCTCAAATGTGCCCAGTTGCTTTGTGCGTCCTCGTCATCTCTGGCTTTTAGCAGCGGTCATCCTCATCTGTGTCACTTAGAAGCTCGCTGGCCCCGGCCGGACTTGCCTGCCCCAAGTGCTTCCGGAAATGCCCATTGGGAACCTGCCAGGAGTGTCTGAGCTGAGGGGCAGAGCTTATGGCGTTGGCCCGTCCCAGGCTGGTTGCAATGGCAGTCTCAAAAGTAAGGGTGTCCTGCCCCTCCCCTGCCTCTCCACCACTTATGTCCTCATGGAATGGGAGGTAGGGCTCTGAGATGTAACGGTGAGGGGATGGGTGGCTCGGTCCTGAAACCTGACCTCCGGATGACACCTGACTTGCAGTCAAGGGTCCTCCGTCCTTGTCAGCCTTCCACGAGGTCTCCTTGGAGCCACCAGGGCCATCCTGAGGCTGGGTCTGTCCCTCAGAGGTGGTTGCTGGTGTGGGAGACGTGTGGGCTTGGCAGACCAGAGGGGAGTAGGAGATGTACGGCCGTGGGCGAGAGGGTGTCTGTGGTAGCTGCCGCCGATTACGAGGGGTACTGGACTCTGAGGCTGAATGGGCAGGGCTGCCTGATGTGTTCACCTACAAACAGCACAAGCACAACAGTGAAGAATAGACTGTTAGATCCCTTCTGCTACAGTTTCAGCTGTTATCCTCCTGCGGGACAGACAGACTACTGCTGGTTCCAGTCCCTTATTCCGTTGTACGATACAAACCAGCATGACTTTGGGTCACCAAGGGGGACACTGGTGCTTTAGTGTGTAATTTACCCTGCTGTACTCCTACCTGTCTCTGTGAGGTGTGTGTGCGTCCTTCACTAGGCGAACGGGACTGTCCCCTTTCACATGATGGATCCCGGCTGAGCTCCTCAGAGTTGCAGCGGGATACATCAGGAGACAGTAGGTGGCGCCGTTCCTTAGATCGCCCTCTCTCGTGAGTGCTTGTTTCTCTGTGGTTGATTCTAGGACCTAAGAGGTGTAGATTTCAGTTTGTAAAAAAATATTTAAAGGAAATAAAACTACCTCAGTTTTAGGTCAGAGTTAAGAAAAAACACCTTATGAATATTCCAGTGTTAAAAATATTCAGCAATATAAAAGCATACTTTATGTTATAGATATTTTCCAATCAATATTTCTTTTCACAAGAACAATGATACAATTGAAGGAAATTGCAGGTAATTAAACTCCTACATTTTATCCTGGCAGCATCAGTTCAGACTGACGTTCAAATTGTTAGGAATTTATATTATAGTCAAATATTTAAATCAGCATGCTAGTATACTGATCTGCTATGCCTCCATCTCAATGCCCGACTTAAACAAATGAAACAAATCGCTGACCCATTTCTGTTTCATTTAGTGAATTATTTTAATATCCATAACCAACTGTCAACATCCAGTGCAAATGGGTACTTTAGGAGCCATGAAAAAACCTAATTTCTGTTAATCATGCTGTTTCATTTTGGTTGTTATTTCAACATAAGTAAAGGTTAATGTATACATATGTTGAGGACTTTTCACTCAATCCTTCCTGTTTTTGCAGCTAAAATGTGTTGATTTTGATGTTAATGTCAATTGTGATTCAGAGGCAGCCAAATTCATGCACAACACCTCCAGGATGGCAGCAGATACGGTAAATTTTCAGAATAAAACACTAAAGAACATGAATCAGACTAAAGAAGGTGTTTCAGTAATGCCATATGTATTATTTGACCTCTGTAGCTCCTCTGACGAGGCATGTATGTGCCGTCAGGACTGATTCTCTCCAGAGAGTGCTGTTCCTGCCAGAGGCCGTTCACACACTGGTCTCCAATGGTGGAGAAGGAGCGCTTCATCAGCTTACTGTCTGCTGACATACCAGGCTGCAGACACATCGAACAACCAGAGGAGGAATCACTTTAGTAACCATGAATGACACCTAGTCAGCACATTTTAATTGTTTATTTGTTTTTAAAGCAATTTAAGGACTGTATATAGGTTTGAATAAAGTGATTAATCTTCATACCTGTGGATCAACAGCCAGTCTGGGCATAGAGGACGCTCTGATAGATGCTGTCCGCTGAGGTGACTTAATAACTGTTGGGTCCTGCCTGGCCTGCTGCATTATTCGGTTATACTCCACAACGTCTGGCACCTAGACAAAAACCACAGAACAAAAAGGGATGGTTGTTTCTCATGTTATATCTCCTTCCAAATCAAGTATCAAACTGACGACATTTTACTGAGACTGAGTTTCGATAATCTGACAACGGTTTAACAACAAAGTTAATGTATAGACAATTTGTCCCAGTACAGATGTTGAATGTAGTTCCTGAATAAAATATAAACTAGAATATAACAGTCCAGTAGAAAAATAGGTGACTATTGCCAATAATGAACTTTTGGTTGACCAAATTCACATGTTGTTGGCAGTAATAATGAAGGTTAAATCTGAAGATATTTTATTTTTCTCAACACTACAGTACATGTAGTTACCAGTGTGTGTAAATGATGGTGGTGGTGATGTGGGTGGTGGTATGGGTGGTAGGGTGAACGGTAGTCGTCGTCCTCCTCCTCTTTCTCCTCCCTGGAGCGAGACAGTGGCTGCAGGAACATCTCTTGTGGAGAGATGGGGCTGAGCGCCACAAAACCTCCTCTGGTGCTGAAGGAGCAAACGCAGACACATACAGGGCATTACATACCCACATATCCATTTGTTTATCATTGTCGATGACGATGAAGTAATTGAACTGAAAAGTCAGCAAGCAGATTCCAGACCACAGAAAATAATTTTTAATATTCCTACCAGCACAAATATCCAAAAACCAATATCAATAAATTAAGTTGAATATTTACAGAGCCGATCCGGCACTATGCCGGAGGAATGAAAGGGATTTGGCATTGCATAGGATTTCTTGAGGCAGAGAGGAGGCGTCCATACGCTGGAACATAGGAGCATGTTTCTATGGGGGAGACAAACACACAGGTGTAGATGGGAAATTAAAACAGGCCTTGAAGAATTCTTATATTTACAACTTGCACATTTCCAGCAACATTACACTAAAAGAATCATTAAATGATTATAGATGGCCAGTTGGTAATACAGCTCACATATAATTTTGGATGATAATGCCGTCTCTTCAGTTTGTTAATCAGTGGTATACAGTAACTAAGTAAATATGCACTAACTATGCACATATACAAATTAGAGGTATTTGTACCTGCGATTTTTACTGCAGAATCATTAATTGCTGCAAGCATGTAGGATGACTGTGCAAGTATCACATTTACATTTATTCATTTTTATCCAAAGTAACTTAAAATTGCTATACTGTATATGTCACAGGTCGAACAAACCCTGGAGCAACTAGATGTTAAGTGTCTTGCTGTCTTGTTCAGGGACACATTGGTGTCTCACAGTGGATTCGAACCTGTGTCTCTCACACCAAAGGCGTGTGTCTTATCCACTGCGCCATCATTGTCTTATTATAATGAGCTGTTAATAATAATTATTATTATCATCAACAGCTGCGGGTGACCTTTCTTTTCTCTTTGAGAGGAAAGAATTTAGAAAGTTGCATGGCCCTGCTGAGAGACCCCAGCTGCAGAAGTGCATGGATCACGGGTAATATTCATCCAGCCAGAGGGAAAAATCACGAGCTGTTCACAGCGTGTTGATCGTACTAGCGACACAACCCACACCGGAGGGGGAGTGGGGCCGCGGAGCATACAGGGCCAGGGCTAGGAGATTGTGGAGCAACCAGCCCGCAGCGGACGGTCGGTGATCGTTCCCTCTGGCTGGATGAAGTCTGACGCTCTGCATGGATCCATGATGATAGAGAAATATAGAAATTAATGGCAATAAAGCATGCTGTCAATATTTAGAGATCCCCCAAAATATCATAAATCATGCTTTTAGGGGAGATGATGTCTTATAAAGAGGAGCTAAGCTCCCCCTGGCTCCCCTGTAGTTTGCACCCTGGTTTTACTTCACTACATTTATTTAACAGCTTTAGGTATGAGTTACTTTACAAAGTATTGTTTTTACACTCTTGCACAATGCATGCAATAAAAGTAATGCACACCAATGGCTGCTCAAACATTTGTCACAATATACCTAAAAAAAAAATTAGGTATAAAAACAACTAAGAGAAGATAAAATATGTAAAAAGGTACCTGTTCTTCCAGTTGCTGTCGGAGCTTCTTGGCCTTGCTCTGCTTGTAGTAGTCCATGATCATCATGGCGGCATAGATCTTCCCAATGGTCATGTCACTGGCTGAAAACAATGAACGCCGAAATTACAAAATTACAGCAAAAATTGATATCTGTATTTGCTCTGATATATAAATTAGTGAACTGGCGGTTTGGTAATGTCACCTTTGTGAATGGGAACCAGCAGGTCTAATGTCTTCTGAGAGAGATGAGGCCAGATGACACTAATCTCCTTCTGCAGGTCCAGGTCCATCTGATTTCTATCCTCCCCTCCTGAAAATAAAAAACAAGCCCCAAATATTTTAGTTAATAAATTAAACAAGTCTTATGTCATAGTAAATGTTTGTCCCTGTATGTAAGGTTTTGACATTCAATCTAACCTCTTGCTATCTTGACCTCCAGGGCAGTGCGGATGAGGGCCATGAGGGTGGAGGTGAAGTGAACAGACATGTCCTCGTCCACAGGCATGTTCATCAGGACTAGTCTCTGATGGCAGCACAGATATAGTAATCAGTAATAGTCAGTTACAGCCCAGCACACCAGCAAACAATTAGACAACTTATCACATGAATGAATGAATAGTTTAGATTTGACATTATGGACATAGGCAGGAATGCCATTGTGTTACTCTATTGTAAACAACATTTGTGTTACGTTCAGATAAGTTCAGATCAGAAGAAAAACGCCCAGCTGGAACATTGTAAATTAGCTTGCCTACTCACCCTCTTACAAAGACGATTAGATAATTAAATTATAATTTCAGGGAATCTATGGGCACTAGTGCAAAATAAACTGCAAGTTTCTACTCTAATCACAATTTCATACACCATAATTTGCCTTATTTAAATGAAATGAGCTAGACTACACTGACAGATACAGAAGAATGGAGGGGACAACCAGGTAAGTATTTACCATATCTTGTTTTGAGACACAAGACGCAGTAATTATTTAGTGATCAAGATTGAGAAGTGATAAGAGCAGCTTGGTTTTCTGGGATCAGGAAATAACTATTTTGTAATATCAACAAAACAACCTGAGGTCACAAAAAAAATACAAACAAAAGACTGAATTAATTATTATTTTCTCCTTGCCCTCTCTTGTCCTTCTGCAAATGGAAGTCTAAACAGTATGTGCTGTTTATTTAACTTTAGATAAAACACTTCAGTATGAAAATAGTGTTCGTCTGTCATGGAACGTGCTTGTAAGCTCACAAACTCACACACACACACACACACACACACAAACAACACATACAGTACACTACATATTACACACAAATTTAAAATGGGGCTATGACAGGAGGCACATGCAGACAGGCATATGAAGGAAACAGAAAAGTAAGTATGAAAGACATGAGAACATCTGACAGCAAATTTCTACTACCAACAACATTTAGCATGTAGATGTTTGACAACTTTTTGATTAATGTTCTCTAACTGGCTTAGAAAAATAAACTTAAACACCAAGCCTCTTTCATCAGATAACAGCAAACAGATAATGATGTCTTATTTTGTCTGCCAAGATGCAAAGCAAAGCAGGCAAATCATTACTGTAATCAATCAACTCCATCAAGCAACACTGCATCATATAATCAACAAAAATGATGTCTTGCTTTTCCAATGTATGACACATAAAATGAGCTTTTACAGTGCTTGTCCTCATTGATTAAAAATGAAGGTAGTGCCTGTTTGTCTCTAGTGTTTAGTCTACCTTATATGCCACCTTGGAGGGGCATTTCTTGCCCAGGCCTAGAGGTGGCGACATGTTGGTCAACATCTCATACATGTCAGTGTAATGGATACGACCACTGGGGGCGCCAGGTAGCCATGAAGATGGGGATGAGAAAGGGGGGAAAGGAGGAGAAGGAGAGCAGAAGGAAGGGAGAGTGATGACGTTGGAGGTGGAGAAGAAATTGAATGATGGTGGAGGATTTGGGAGTGTGTGCCCGAGGGATGGAGGAGGAAAAGAGCACAGGAGGGGGCGGAGGGTAAAAGAGAGGAACAGGAATGGAGGAGATACAAAAGAAAGGATTATTCCAAGGCATCACGCAGGAGGAAAGAGTAAAGTAGGACAAATAAAACAGGTTGTATTCTTTCTATGCTGCCATCAGTGCATAGAAATCTGGGAAAGGAAAAAACCTGGGACAGGATGAGTAAAGGAATGACAGCCTCACTGGATCTGGTACAAATATCTAATACTTACGTTGTGTAGCATTGTATGGAAGAGATTACTAAAAACATCTTTAAACCAGATCCAAAAGGTAGAAAGAGACAGGCTTCCCCCAAATTGCTCTACAACTGGCATCGCAAGTAAGATTAAAGCATTTTTTGATAAAAAGTGCCTTGATAAAATTTAAATTCCACTCATTATTCTGAATGAGGGATGTCCTGTGCCTTAGTACCCTGAGACTGGAGTATTGTCATTCTCTGACCCGAGTAACACACCCCTAAAGGTCAAGCAGGGTGGTGACAGCCGGTGAAGGGAGGAAAAGGAGGGAAGGATCCCACAGAAAAGAGGCTGGGGTAGGGTGGAGTGGGGGGGTTGTTGTTGACATGGGGGAACCAAACCTTGCATGCCACCCTGTGCGGGCAGTTCTTTCCAAAGCCCAGGGGAGGTGAGATAGTGCGTACAACTTTGTACATCTCCTTATAGTGGATCCTACCACTGGAAAGAACATACATGTCTTTAGTTGTGTGTCATTACAGCCTTGCAGTCCACAAGAAGGGTGAATGAAGCCTAAATGGAGGTTCTGTCCTCTTGTCCTCAAAAGAGCACTTTTAGGACATCTAAATCAAACATTTTTTTAAATGAACACATGTATAAAAGTACTTAAACAATAATTTCCTGTAGGCTGGTCAAGTTATTTGGGAATGATTTTCACAGGCTGTGACAGGAGTCGTTTATCTGCAGCTAGATAAGATGCTGTTAAAAAGGCTTGACAGACACCCCAAATTTGCTTTTTACATTAGACACAGCGTCAACTGAAGTAGATGTGTATTTAGAAGAGCACCTCATGTGTATTAAGGAGTTAACTTGGTCTGTTTATATTTTACAGAATGACAGTAGAATAAATAATTTAACATCACTGCTGCACTTATGATAAAATGTGGGTGTGGCATAAAGACAGAGAGACACTGACCAGGCGGCACGGTCATACTCCCCCCAGATCCGGACAAACTCATCCAAGTGGTGTGGACCCAAGATGGATGAGTCTCTCGTCAGATACTCAAAGTTATCCATGATCACAGCCACAAATAGGTTCAGCATCTGGACAAAAAACAGCAGAAGAAGGAAAGGCTGTGACATTTATTTATTTGAGGATAGAAGATGCTAGATAACATGAGACAGTGAATTAGCAAAATATGATATGTTAAGTTTATCCCCTTGAGAGAGTTTCTCACACCAGGTTAAAAATAATAAAATAGGCATCTTTGTTATAAAGAGGAATATATCAAACTCCAGTTTCCTTGTCTTACCAGGAAGGAGCTGAAAAAGATGAATGAGACAAAGTAGAAATAGGCAAAGTCGGAGCCACAACCCCCCTCCTGGTCAGACGTTGGTGCTGGGGAAAGAGAGGGGTCCTGCTCACACTTCTGTCCCCCCAGACATGACAACATGATCTCCTGCCATGATTCCCCTGTGGCACTCCTGGACACGCACACACACACATTACACAAGACCAGGAGGAGGGGGGGGTTGGTTAGGACTCATGCAGTCCAATTCACAGTTTATTCACAGTTACATCTGCCATCTGGAAGGTGCAATCAAAGCATCGCACCACAAGACAGCTTTTAAATGCTCCAAATGTGAAACCTATAGTTGTGGAGTCCAATACATTTACAGTACATTGTATGTATGCCATCGTGCTAACCTTTGTAAAAACATGTAAAAGTTATATATATATATATAGCAAGTTCTTCTACCATGTCTAATTTCATGGATTTCTGAAAGCCAGAGCCAAAAGGAACGTCTATAACATTTACATGTACAAACTAGAAATTTGAAATAGAGAAATAAGCACAATATAACACTCAGCACCTAGATCTAGAAAGTCATTTCATTATTTGAAATGACCGCTGTGTGAAAACTCTCAAAGAGTTTGCAAAGCTATTTGCTAAGGAGGAAAGTAGTACACTGCAGCATCTATCACCTCTTGACACAGAGTAGCCCCTTGGGTACCTAGAAAGCAAAGCCATACTACTGTAACCTAGCAACATTATCCAGACTACATTAATGAAATGTGGTATTTAGGGAACCAAATGTGGCAAATCATGTGTAGTTTGAATCATTGATGCAGTGTTGATTAAGTTTCAGAGTTTGGATCGTGGAATAGCTCCCGCAATTGTGTTTTTGTTGATCTGAAACCCAAAAGAATCCACACAGGACTGAAGATCTCAAGGTGTCCTACCTGAATAACAGCATCAGAGCACCAGAGAAGGTCTTGAAATTGTTGTGCTGGGTAATGTGAGTCTTGTCATTCAGCTTAATGTTCCCAAACACCTGATTCACACAGATATACAGGTACAACATGACATAAACACTGTCACTGGTAAGGATTTACCATAAAACAACAAATGTGGTAAATGTAGCATGTTAAACACCATCTCCAGAGAGAGACAGAGACTGACCGAGCGTCCGTCTTCCTAACCTGCATGCCAATGATGGCGTAGATGAAGAAGAGCATGGCGATGAGCAGGCAGACGTAGGGCAAAGCCTTGAAGGACTGGACAAAGGTCCATAGAAGAATCCGGATGGTGTAACCTTGTCTCAGCAGTTTGATCAGACGAGCTGCTCGGAACAGCTTCAAGAAACTCATGTTGAATGTATCAACAGACTGGCATGAGGACACAGGAGAGGGGAGGGAAACTGTTATTTACAGGTGGTGCTGAGTGATGTCAGCTTGTTGTACACAGGAATGAATTCACAAAAATACTTTTTTTCCCCCTCACAAAGGGGAAGCGAGTGTACCTTTGTGAGTCACAAAGGTACACTCTCTCTTTCAGTGCTTGTTCATGCTTAATCATGTTTTTCTTATTACCTGCGAGTCTACCACGATCTCTGTGATGCTGCCCAGAACAGTGATAAAGTCAAAAATGTTCCATGTGTCTCTAAAGTAGTTCTGTAACAACAGGAAATATGCTTTGAGTAATTCCAAAGGGGATCGTGAATTCACATTCAGGCTGTGTGTTGCTCTTTTCTCTCACCAGAAAGCCGAAGGCCATGATCTTGAGGACACACTCGATGGAAAAGAGAACAGTGAAAGCTGTGTTCAGGTGCTTCAGTACGAAATCATATGCTGGCGGGGCAGAGTAATACTGAAAATAGAAAGGGGGCAGAGGTTAAAGTGCTTAATTTGATATCAGTGTGAATTTTAGCCATGCACCCTGCAGATCTACAGGTTGATGGAAGATTCCTCCAGACCCATAAATAGTCCCTCAGTCTCTGCACCTCTCATCTGTTGCACTATAAAAGGAGTCATTCCTCTGAGGGCGGCAGCCACAGTTAATGAGGTCATGCTAAATAGCAGCCCCTGGACATTATAGATCAATATTTAATACAGGCTGAGTCACCCCGAGTCTGTCTGTCTGTCTGTCTGTCTGAACAACCAGCACATCCCAAGAAAAGGCCAGTTCAGGAAATAAATTGTGGTGAGAGAGGGGTGGTTCTTCTAAAACAGAAACATCCATTTCTACATATCCATGTTTAGGAGTGACACATCTTGGTTCAATTTAAAACCAAAGTGTTAACAGTCACAAATTCATGACAGAATAGGTTGCTGAGAAGCAACAGAAGATGTGCTTTTCCTATCAGCAAACAAGGTTATGTGGAAAAAAGCAAGTAATTTTCTGGAGTGACAAGACAGATGTAGATAATGGTAGAACCTGTCACACCAGTTGTCCTCTCAATCGCATCGTACTAAAATGAACTGTTGTGCTGTTTTTGTCTTTTCTCTCTTCATTTTCCTCACCTTCATCATCAGTACTAAAATGAACTGTTGTGCTGTTTTAGTCTTTTCTCTCTTCATTTTCCTCACCTTCATCATCAGTACAATGGTGTTGAGGGCAATCATGGCCAGGACAGTGTACTCAAAAGAGGGTGACACCACAAAATGCCACAAACGGTACTGGAATGTGTGCCGATTCTGGGGCATGTAACGAGTCAGGGGCTTGGCACTGATGGCAAAGTCTATGCACGCCCTCTGAAATACAAAGAACAGGAGAAAGGGAAAAAGAAAGATGAAACAGCAAATGCATGCAGTCTAACTATCCGCCTTGTTTTAATAACAGGGTTCTTTGTTTTTGCTTCTTTAATTTAAACTCTGAAAGGAATAAATGGATACCTCCTACAGGAGCATTTGTCGATTTACAAAGACTAAAAAGTAAAGTGACAGAGAAGGGGAGAAAATGGGGAAGAAAAAGGTGTGACCAATTTAAGTGTAAAAAAACCCACAACCCCTAACCCCAAAAAATGCTGATTAGACAGAAGGAAAAATTCTAGAAAGGACACTTCATCTGAGAGCCACACATAAGAGAAAAGACAGAGATGGAGAAATTGTTTCTTTGTTGTTCCTTTATCAATCTCTCCTCACCTCATTCTTTTCCAGGCTGCACTCCTCCATCATCTTATCCCCCTGTTCCTGGAAGGTGATGATAATGAGCGCCACGAAGATGTTGACAAAGAAGAAAGGAAAGACAACAAAGTAGATGACGTAGAAGATAGACATTTCCATTCTGTTGCCGTGGCTCGGACCTCTGTCTTCCTCTGTCACATCTACGGAGTGCTGCAGAACCCTGGAAGAGGAAAGACACAATGCTTTGTAATTCTAACGCCAGTGCTATCAAAAGCTGAAAAACTAAAAAGTCTGGCAGTTTGGCATGACAGAAACAGCACAAGAACAGGAATCCTTTACTGTTAACACCCACTTAAAATATAGAAAAATCATTCGTGTTGTTAACAACAACCCCCCCCCAAAATGTCCCTTTTTGAATGGTTACATTTTAAAAGTGGTAAAAAAAGTTAAGTGATGTGTTACAGCAGCTATACATCTGGGTGGAAACTGTTTTGAAGTAGTTGTTCACTGGGGTGGGGATCAAATGTCAATTTGCCATTTGGGAGAGGATATTGTTTTGATTTATCTCCACAGAAGAAGTCAATTAACAAGGGCTGGAACAGTACAAACCCACAAGCACTGTCAGTGAAAAACTGGTGTAACCTTATTGTGAATAATGAATCCTGAAGTCTTTAAGTTAATCATATTATATTTTCTTCATCAAATGTCAGATTTGACCATTACCAAAGAACAAGCCAGATGTTAAAAGGTTATAATGCTCATAAAGGGCTAATGAGGCTACAAAGAATGGGCAATGACATGAATTTCCTCATCCAGCAAGAGAATTAGCACCCATTCAAGTCAGACACTTACTGAGGCCATCCCTCTCCAGTGGACACAGTGAAGAGCGTGAGCAGAGCCCAGATGACGTTGTCGTAGTGAAACTCGTGCCTCTTCCAGTCTCTTCTCTTCAACTCTTTTTTGTCCTTTCCGTAGTCAATGTAGTAACCCCTGGAGGAGAAGGAGGAGACCAGGTAGAATCAAAAAGTTAGGTGAGAAAGGTAAGAAATTGTAAGAATCACATAGAATTTGAGAGGTTGCTCAGTGTTTAGATTAAGGAGGACATGGCACCAAAAAAGAGAAGAGTTTCTTTACAACCGTTTTGTTTTCCAAATTTGTGGGGCATTTTCATTATTCATTTTAAGAATGGCTTGCATCTGTTTTTGCAAATTATCTTTTCGATTGTGCCTGAGACAAATAACCAATCAAACAAAGGAATAAATTACTGAAGGATGGAAGAACAGAAGAAAGGAAGAAAAGTATGAAAGGTGAATAAATGGAGGAAAAAGGAGGGAGAAACAGAAAAAAAGTGAGTCTTACTGGCAGTCCTTCTCTGTGTCCTTCGAACTGTCGGTGCAGTAGAAAAACTTCCCCTTGAAGAGCTGCACAGCGATGACAGCAAAGATGAACATAAAAAGCTTATAGACAATCAGGATGTTGAAGACGTTTTTCAGAGACGTCACCACACAGTCAAACACCGCCTGGAAGAGAGAGACAGGAGTTGAAAAACATGCGGTGAGATCAGGGAAAGCAAATGTGGGATTTTGTTTTCTGTATATTTGCTGATGCACAAACTGTCTATTTATTTATTGAGTCCAATTCATGGCTTCATCACACCATATGGCAAGAGACCTCTGACACTTGAGTCGGCTGTTGTAACCCTACAACCTACTATCCTCTGATTTTTTGACAACATCTTCCAAAACTTTTTCAAATACAGCATGTTGGATTTTTACAGGCATGAACTGAAATCCACTGGCTGTCTGGAAGGTAATTAATGAGTAAAAATGTTCAGAGGTAATATAAATATATTATATGCAATTTCTAGTTTATATCTTCACTCCCTCTCCCAGTGAATAGAATAAGCTGTGCATGGTATTAGTTGCAATCCCGAGATGACTACCTGTTAGCACACTCAGACAGTCCTCCAGCTGCCTCTCAGGCTGGCTAATTCCCTGCTTTCACTTTTAGCCCTCCCCTTTCCTCTCTTAATGCCTGTTCTCTTTAGTTCTCCTGTCTACTAATCATCTTCTTTTTCCTCTTTCTGCCTCCTCTCCTGATCAGTTTCCATTTACTATTTCTTTTTCCACTGAGGAGTGTATTTGGTGCCTTAATTTTTTTTCAGGAATCATCCACCTGTGTATGTATGAGCTTTTATACTTTGGTATGACCTCCTCCTCTCCTTGTTTTCTCCCTGTAGACAAACTACGTGTGAGATTTGGGGATCCCAGCCCTGACAACATGTCTTCATGCCCTGGTGCTCACAGATTGTAACCTCACTATTTATCACCTCACCTGTCTACTTGTTCTTTTTCTGATCCCACATCTGCAGCATACACTTATAGGGTATAGCTTATGTTTCTATCAGTGTGTGTGAGTGTGGTCGCTCATTTGTAAAGGTAGATACTGTACTTGTAAGCCTACTAATTCATAAACAAACACACAATAAAACAATATTAGAAAAGAATGGAAAGGATGGAAAGACCGACGTGAGTGCTATACAAGTATGCAGTTCAACGTTTGAGATTTTCCCTACCATGTACTATGCATTGATTGGACCAAATGTAGCCATGATGGATGTTTGCTTTGGTGAAAATATTACCCAATATGTCTTAACTAGAACTACTCAGATAGCCTACTGGTCAACTGGTGTCACCTCTTTGTAATTTTTAACCTTTTATTAATAATAAGAGATATTGACAGAAATTTAGAAAGTATGAAAACATAACCAATATATCAAAGACAGAGCATCTCTGACCTTCAGTTTAGGAAGTCGTTTGATGGTCTTCAGTGGTCTTAGGACACGCAACACTCTCAGAGATTTGATGGTTTTAATGTCACGTCCTTTGTTATTTCTGTGTAGAAAGACAGACAGTGTGAGCAGCATACAAGATAGTAAATATTTTTAGACATTTTATTTTGCAGAACCCTTTTTCCCACCTTATCCATCCATCGTTACAGTATATTTACTGACATGTTCTACTTATGTTACACTACTTATGTTTGCACAATTAACGATGGTATTTGTTCTAAGAGAGGAAGACTTTTTAGTTTTTTTTACCCCATCACATTGCTGGTGGTCAATCCCACAGGGGCATCATCCACAGACGGAGACAAACAGGAAAGAGGGACATGTATATCAACAGTTGTAATGTTATCAACAAAATGGAAGAGATGAAGTGAAACAACATTTACAGCAGAAAAGGCTAATTTACAGATGATGCAAAGATTAGAGAGGATGTTTGGACATATGATTAGTCTATGTGATTAATTAAAAACAAATCATGTGACTGACGAGAGGGCGAAGGCCACCAGTGCTCCCACCACGACGATAAAGTCTAGGATGTTCCACAGGTCTCTGAAGTAGGAGCCGTCGTGGAGGATCAGACCCTGGTCAATCATCTGAGGTCAAGACAGGGATATGCAATGAAAAAGGTTTCTATTTAAAATAAAGTTTCACTGCAATTTTAAGTACAAACAGGCTCCTAAACAATTTGAATTAAATATGCATTGTTAATCACAACAGAGGTAATCTCTTCACTTAGAGCAGGTCTACACTGTACTCTTTATAATATTATTTACAGAGACCCAACATTTCCCACCAAGAGCAAGCCCTTTGCTAAAGTGGCAAGGAGAACATAGACTCGTGGTGGGCAGCCATCTGCCTCAACCAGTCAGGCTGAGAAAGAAAGAGAGTGGAACCATCCTGAAACTCTTGTTTCACCGCCATTTCTTGCAATCAGTCGCTACAAAGTGACATATCATCATCTTTACATGGTAACTCACCTTTATAATCATTTCAAATGTGAAGACTCCAGTGAACACATAATCAAAATACCGCAGAACCTGCAATAAGTGTGACAGTCAAAGAGAGATCAGAAAATCAGATACAGCGTAGATATAACACAAAAATTCTTCTACTTGTTGCGTTGATTTCATGCGATTCAGGACTATTTTATTTCACAGACTTTCATCTTGTGATTTAGTATGAAACAGTCCACAGTAATTCAACCCAGGATAATTAGCCTAATTCCTCCCATGAACAAGCAGCCTTATTGTTTCCCTCACTCATCAGCGGTTTAACTGCCCCCCATTAAGTCACATTAGCGGCCTTTTGCAAAACAATTTAAGGAAATGGTTTTCTTGTTTCTTTATGGCACTTTTGCTGCTTAGGTGAAGTGAGCTATTAGACCCAAGGCAGAGATAAAGAAGGATTGAAATTGTATCACAGGAGTTAATAGAGTGGTTCAGGAGAAAAATATTGGCTTCTATTAAGTCATTAATGTTACAGCTGTCCCTGTCTGACAGATGATATATATATGAACGTGAACACAAACCTTATTCCAGTCAGAGGAGGTGGCTACAGGGTCCTCAGCAGCCAGTGCTATACTACTAGCAGCTATGACCAGCAGGATGGACATTTCAAAGTACCTGAGGTTTACCACATAGTGACACGCTTGACGCACCCTGAGGGAAAGCAGATGGCAGAGTGAATATGTGACACAGTGGTCAGGTACTACATCTACTTAGAGTAAGACTGTGCAGGCTTAGGCTGGCTGAAATTGAATGGCAGCAGGATGGTATGCAACAAATCGGAACTAAAAATATTAAAACTCTGAATGTGGTGAAAATTTCCCAGTGATGGCCATTTATTCCAAGTACATGTGATGATTGGAGCACCACCATTCCCTCATCTCAACGCTATTTTAAAGAAACTCACTCCTATAGGGAGTCAATCCTAGTGATTGCAACTTACGGGTTGTCAGGTTTGAAGATGAACATGCTGTCTGGAGTCACAGTGTTGACAGGCTTTGTGTCCTCTGCCTCCTCCTTCTCTGACTTACAGGTTTCAGGGTCCTTACTTTTGACTGGAGAAGGTCAGGAGAAGAAGAAGACGAGGTAAGGACAGGTGTGAAGACGAGAAGGGAAGGGTGGTGATGAGAAGATGCTACAGTGGATACAAGGAAGTAAGGAGGCCCTACAAAGCCACCTTAAAACTTTCAGGCTTAATTTGCAAAAGGGCATTTTAATCTGGAAAGCATTCCCTAACAATAGATCGAACCCACCAGTAGTGAGCCAAATCAGAGAATTATGGGGACTCGGTTAGACTGTGACGTGACTCACGGCTTCTCAAAATGTCTGAAACCAAGAGGGCTCCATCTCTTTCTTACACCTGTCTACGTAAACCCAGACTTTCCCCCTGGTTTGGTGGACCATGCTTTTCTCCTTGTGGTCATGAAGAGATATAGAGACTGTGGGCGTCTTGGTAACAGATGGCATTGTGATGTCTTCTGATCAGCTCAGAGAGAAGTACAATCTTCCTCAGAATAACTTTTTCAGGTACTTACAAATACACAGTTTTATCACCTCTGCTATTAAGTTGCACCCCAATGGATTTTCTCTTTCGGCTGTGGAGAAGGCTATTCAAATTCTTGATACCAGGTTTTATAGGGGCCTGTCAATCTTGAACAACAAATGCACGGTTCATGCCAGGTCTCTTTGGGAAGCTGATTTTAAAGACTACGCACCTACCTAATATTGCCAGCGACAATATGAAAAAACAATACCTGTGATTGTGGAGAGCTCCAGACATGACTGAACATTGGACACCTCAACAATCACAGATGAGCTGATGAGCTGAGATTTATCCCGGTCCTGCTCGTTGTCATTCTCTTCTTTGTTACTCTCTGGGATGGCAGGTGGAGACAGATCTGATTTCTGAGGAGGTTCTTCCTGTTTCTGAGGACACTGGTCACCACTGTGGCTCTGGTTGTCTGGTGGGTCAGTGTCTCCTCCCTCAGTCCTGTCACCACATCTGAAAATACAGAGACAAAGACTTCACTGGACAGACGAGAGGACAGCGATAAACTTGCAGTATGGTTGGTTGCTGTTATATGTGTGACGGTCACAGCACCATGAATAGCATTGTGTAACAGTTGCCAAGAGAAAGCAGAGGAGAGGAGAGGAAAAACTGTGAGGCCTAAAACACAACAATGTAAGCCCTTGACAGTAATGAGGTTCTCAGCTATAGGTTGAAATGATCAAACTCAGTGAGTGGTAGTACCATATATTTCTTAAGTTTCAATTTAATTGGTTAACATTAATCGGGAAACTATCTTCATTAAGGTAGATGCTCACAAATGAGGCCCCCTGCTGGCCTAAGTGTTAAGTCGCTGACCAGGAACCGCAATGCCCTCAGTTCGCATCCAGCAAGTTGCATGTCGGCCTCCACCTCTCTTTTATTAGGGCATGAAATGCCCTAAAAAAAAGAAGCACGCAGCCAACATGCAATAGAAGTTGGTAATTTGAGTGTGCAATAAAGCACATCATAATTTCTTATATCCATAAATATTTCCTTATCCATAATAAACAAACATTCACAATGCAGGAGACTCTAGTTTGTGCATGGTGCTGAAAATGTCAACTTTTAAAGCTGGGGTAGGCAAGAGAAACTAGCAAGAGAGAGCTAGACATTGAAAGTATCCGACTGAAAAAACCCAACCCCTCCCTTCAGGCTGCCCTCTGCAGCCACTCCCCCAAAACACATTTTTATATGCAATGAGTGCATGGGAAGAGTCTGTGCATGGCGGCAGGCCAGACAATCATTTCACTGATTGGCCATGCATATTACAGTCTTGCAACAGACACAGATACCCAATTTCTGTGTCAGAGCTTTATTGATTACTGTGGACATGTAAAGAGAATTCCAACAACAACAAAACAATGCTTTTTCAATTCAATTCAAGCCCAGCTCTAATGGCTCAATCTTAGGGTGTAACACAGTTCTTTGCTGAGTACATAGTAAGTAGTGTCTGAATTTTGTTACATAACATCTCCAGGTCATTGAAAATGATTGGGATGAATCTGACAGGGGCATTCTGTTGCATCTTTTCCCCCTCTCTTATCCAAATCATTCTTGTCTCTTTTGACTTTGAATCAATCTTTTAAATCTAAAAACACACTACCAAACAAACAGCTGTTGGATCTGTCTTACCTGCTCTCAACTGGTTTGGTCACCTCTTCCTCCTTTTTGGTCTCAGCTTCCTTCTCCTCTACTTTCCCTGGATTTCTCTTCCCCTCTCTGCTGACCGAGTGGCTCGCCAAGTGGCTTCCGTTTCCGGGTGATGACCCCTGACTCCTGGCCCCGCTCTGATGGTGATGGTGGTCATACAGTGCCCTCCTGCCCCGGATCCCACCATGACCTCCCATCTCAGGAGTCAGTTGGTCAACGTTGTCTGGTGGTCTGAACTTCTTTACTGCCCTGTGTTGACGCTCGCCATTCAATCTGGGGCTCCGACGCTCACTGACGGTGTTGTGACTCTGATTAACCCCCAGTTTTCTGCTCTCAGTGATGGGCTCTGGTATGGCCACAGACACAGAAGCATCAGGAAGAGAAAGGTTTGTAGGATCCAATGACTCTGGCACAAGCACTGAAACTGGGGCTTCAGGTACGTCACCAGAGAGAGTGGCATCCAGAGGCATATTCACAGATATGGAGGAGCCTGAAGCCTGGTTCTTGGTTGGGGAGGCTAAGGGGTCCGTCAGGTGCTTCAAACTCCCGGACGGCGTGTGCGCCATGGCCTTGCAGTGCAGTGACAGGGGATGGCCATGCTGGGCCTGGGCTAGAGCAGAAGGCCCGTCCTTATCCTCGCTGGGGCTGCTGAACAGGATCTCTCGGCTGGACATCTGGCGGTGTCTCCGCAGCTGGCTGGTCCTCTGCTCCCATACTGACATGGTCATCCTTTTTCTTCTCTCTCTCCTGGACATGAAAGAGTTAGAGGAGTTGAGTGGGGGGCGGCCATCCCTGATGCTACCCTGGGCCTCCTCCAGGGAGCAGGAGTAGGTAGGCCGGCTGCGGTGGATGGCTCTTTTCCTGTACAGGTAGGGCCGCCTCCTCCGGCTTCCCCTGAGAAGAGAAAGAAAAAAACAGTAATACAGAAGTAGACAATTCATTATATGCAGCACCACTTTTTAAATGTTTATTTAACTTTAATGTCTTAGTGTTAGCATTGGATGTGAGACATTTCATCTTAGCTTGTAATATTATTTGTTGTTCCAGGTCTGAACTTTTGTTTGCATGCTGTGTATTCACCAAAGGTCTAATTTGACTCCAAGATGTTTTCAAATGTGCTTTGATGGACTCAAAATTTAATTTTTTGTTTTATGAAATGTAAATTAACAATCAAAACATCTGTACCAAAAATGAATATCAAAATATTTAGCAAGTGCTTTGATCTGATGTTCGGGCGATTTGTTAACAACAACAAGCAGCAATTCCATTTCATCATGAAGCAATATGCTGGATAAATGAAGATGTTAGGTGATGCATTAACCAAGCCAGGAATTGTTGTGTGACTTTTGGTAACAAAAAGAGTACGATGCAGAATGAAAGCAGTGTAATAGATACAAAAAAATGTAGAAAATAAAGATGGAGAGTTTGGAGGTACAGGACAGTGCACGAACAGAATACTATAGAGGATGATCTATCCATTTAAGAAAATCAGACAGGCGTTAGTGAGAGATTCAGAGAGCTGAACAGACCGTGTTACTTACTGGAGCGTTGGACTCTTGTGTGGTCCGTGTTATCAATGAGCGATTGGTTGAAAACAAGACATTAGTGCTTTTGTGAGCAGAGACAAAACAGGCTAGGAGACACACAGCAAAAGATCCTCAAAGATAAACTGGCCTTTCACACAAAGACCAAAGGCATCAAAACAACAGTAAATAGAGTGTTAATACCATTTTCCAGCTGTTCTTAATTTGTTATACATTGCTTAAGGGTAAAGCTGCTCTTTTAGAAGACTACATGCACAGATGAATTATTAATTTTATATTTAATTGCTACATTATGTATTCTGTTTCCTACTGAATATTTCTGCTGGGCACATGCCTTCTTAAATGTCTGCAATGAATAAAGGATAAATTTGGTGGTCAGAAACTGATTGTACTCTCGATGCTTTGGTGTGTGTCACCATTGTAGCCAAGCGGCACATTGACAAACAAGATGGTAGCTGTATAAGAAACAATTAAACAACATTCATAAACATCAACAGTAAACGCAACATTGATAAGAAGACACCTTAAGTAAGACTGAGATGTTAGACAGTCTGAGCTACAGCATGGGTACAGGTAGAAAACACAGAGATGGGCTCCATAAGCAAACACAGGAAAATAGTACATATTTAGATACCCTTAGAACAAAACCATCACATTGGGATGCAGCTCTGAACACCATCGCCACTTCAGAGCACTCACACATTAGCATACTTTTAGGACATGCTAGTAGTTAATTGGGAATTAATGTGCTGAGCTCCAAAATATTAGCTTAAAATATTGAGAATATTCAAGGGCATTTAGGAGGTGGACGGAAGACTTCACAATGGAAGAAAAACTGTATACACACTGGTAAGACTATCCCGATACTGTACGTGAGAAGTATTCTCAGTGAGGGGCGGTGTGTGTAATGCCTGTTTTTCTTCCTTTGATCATGCTGACCAGATGCATGCGTTTATAAGGTGAAATCATCATCAGCCTCCAACATGCTGCATCTCTTTTTTTTTAGTGAGCAAATGCTGTCATGCAAGTTTCTTCAAGGTCAGCGGGGCAGGTACCGTCGGGGTTTCATAGCTGACACCAGAGATGAGACCAGAAACCCTTAAAGTTCAGAGTGTCCTCTCTGAATACAGATGCCAGCCTAGACGACCCCGTGGTATTCCAGTCTTCTCTATGGGCTCTGACAAGAGCGTGACCCTCAGCTGGCTAAACTAAAACTAATGCACATCTCTAGTTTTCTGCTCTGTTTCAATTTCAAGTTTTAGGAAAATGGCAAAGCCTCAAGAAAGAAAAAAAGAAAGAAAGAAAGAAAAAGGAAGACAGGAGGCAAGAAATTAGAGGGTACATAATGTAATATTATCTTGGATAATCTTCCACATGCCCATGCAACAAAACTGCTTGTTCATCAAAACACAGCGTGCACACAGAGCCAGAGGTCTCCACTCTTGTGCATGCACATGCACTTCCACCACCTACAATAAGGCACTGTGCAATCTATTCTGCAAACCTGAGCATTGAGAAAACAAGGTTACTTTATGAATCAAACTTCCACAAGGGAGAACACTTTAACACATCAAAGCTTTTTTTTTTTTACACCATTATGCTCATTCCTAGCAACAATATGCACTTTGCTGCGTACCAAAGTATATTGCTGTAATGTACACACCATGTTAATTTGTACCCTAAGTAACCCTGTCTCCATGACAACAATATAAGCACCCCCAGGGCACAATGACAGGGCTGGGAGCAGGCAGAGGGTAGATAGTAGACCTTTCAGTAAAGATGTATCAATAAGTCTCCAGCGCCAGCTACTGATCTCTGAACAGGCCCTACGTGACATTTGAGTGCACAGCTTTAAGCACTGTATGGATGACCCTTAGCATCCATCTAAAACTGTTCTGCATGTAGTAGTTTCAGAAGTTAGCCACATCTACTGTGCCATATGATACACTTGGCATTTGCTAGAGGCTACAGCAACCCGTGCTAAGTGTTTGGCATCGTGGGTCAGTCCTACATAGACAATCTCTGGAGGGAGGAAGGAAGGAAGAGAGACAGGGAGAGGAGAGGAGCAGGTAAGGCAGGGGTAGCAGTTGCATACGGCACTTACTCTGAAGACATGAAGGAGGACAACGGTCCGACCTCCTTCGCCTTCTGGAGAGCATGCTTCTGGTTGAATGCTGCCTCTGCTTCCTCTTCATCCTGATCAAAAGAGGAAAAAGAGCAAAAGACAGCTGAACAACAGCAGCATCCGTGAGTTTAAATAATTAAACCGAGAGAGCGGAACTGGACATGACATAGTGGTGAGATTATTAAAACTATGTAGCATTAAGTAACAGACTCTGACAAGAACAAAAGCAAATAAGACCAGGCTTGTTCTTTCAATTACATCTTTATTATTATTCCATTTTTTTTACCTTTGTAAGTTCTTGTGCATTGGCAAGGTTATCCACAGCAATGGCCAAGAAGACATTTAGCAGAGTGTCTGGTCACCACTGTGTTAAGAACGTGGTCATTGTACAACCGGGAACCCTGACAATACTGACTGACGCAACAGATTCCACTGAGAATCAATAACCCAGCCTGCACCTCTGTATCCCAGCTGATATTTTTCGGAGGTAGTTGGTGGACAAAACTTGGACTCAAAGACGAGTGACTATTTTGATTACATTCAACAGGTGTCTGCCAACGTAAGTTCAATGTTGCTCTGTGTCTACTGCATTTGTAGTAGGCAGGTTTTTTGCTATTGCAGTTAGCACTCAGTAGGTTGATTATAAACAGATCTGTTTTATATTGTTTACCCCATTTCTTTATCAAGAAACGTATGTCAGATTTAAGAACTGTAAAATGACAGATAAAGCTTTATTTGTGGAAATGAAAGGTATTGTAAAGTGAAAGTTGCAGTCTTAAAGCCAAAAATAATGTGCAGATCAATACTAACATACGATGGCCAAATTGAAAACATGTGTTACTGAAAACCTACTAAAAAGATGTATTAAGAACAGTATATGGAATTTTGTTATGAAACCTTTATATTTCATTTAACAAAACATTAATGAAGGATACAGTTTCCAAACAGTGTGAGCACTATAAAGTAGATAGAGGACCACATGCCAGATTTCACTCCTCCTTGAGAGCGAATACCGTTGTACATGACCTCGTTCCAGTCCTCTCCAGTCAGGATCTAAAAAAACACACCCATAATAACACACTCAACATTATCCTGATCATCACTGTTGAGTTTAGCTATAAACACTCAAAATTACATTTCTTGTATATCGTAATTCGCTGTAATAAACCATTTTGAAGATTTAGACATTGGCAGGTTTATTTCCAGACCTGAAAGACGGTCATGATGGCTGCAGGAAAGGTATCAAAGTTTGTCGGTGTGTAGTCTTCAAAGATGAACCTGTGAGAAAGATTCAAAACATATGGTCTTTGAAAAAGCAAAGCTGGGTCTAGTTTTTATTTAATTTTTTTTCAGTTCAAAGAAATCAATTATCCCCCTCTTCAACTGGCTGGCTGATGCTTTTTTCTCTCCATGTGCTCTGTATTCTAGAGGCTAGTTCATACACAAGGCCAGCCTTTATTTAAGTGACAGCTTGTGGGAAACTGCCTTCAACTCGGGGGAAAACCAAGCAACAATAGCTGTGTGTGTCACAAAGACAGAGTCTTAAATTTCGATCGAGCTCACACAAACTCTTGGTATAATGAAAACAACTGAGAACATCTATTCTCCCCTCAACTGTGTGTTCAATAAAGAGGAATCTACTGAACCACAAAGTCTCCATTAGCCTTGTTTTTATGTTTCTGAATGTGTCTTTTCTGGAATCACAGGATATGTGCAACGAGCCGAGTGGGATTGAAAAAGGCTATATTTCAGATTGATTAGATTTGCCTCTCTGCCTGGGTGGCTTTTCGCTTTACTCATGTGATACACATAGATATAAGCATTAGTATTTTATTCAGAGGACTGTAGGTGAGTATTTAATGTTACCTGCCACCGAAGAGCTGCATGCCAAGGAGTGCGAAGACAACAATGAAGAGGAAGAGGAGGAAGATGAGGGAGATGATGGACTTCATTGAGTTCATCAGAGAGACAACCAGATTTCTCAGAGACGCCCAATACCTATACAGTCACAAAATATAACATCATTGCAAAAAAAGATTTTTAAAACGTGACAAATAATACTTTACTTAAAATTTTGTAAAGAAGACACATCAAAGTTTTGTGAGTACTAATGCATATGTGGAAAAAAACTGTATAAAGCCTTTGTGGCTCCAGAGGGAGCTTTGTGAATGAAATCTAATAAACGACAGCAAGTGATATCACTTGAGTCAGGGTCGGTTGGGGATGAAGACTACAAGTTTGTAAATGACAAATATCTGGAAGTGTGGAGTTAGAAAAGATATGAGCTTACCAGACCTCTGCAGCTCACTCCACATCTCTGCTTGAGGCTACATTTACTGCTACTAGCATAACACCCTTGAATCTGTGACCAAATTGTCTGCGTTTGATTTTCTTTTCACTGTGATGTATGCACCAGGTATTGACAAGGAAGTAGGATGCATGTAAAAAGAAAGATGATATATCTGGCTCTGGTGCATCAATTTTGATTTCCCCCTTTTTTTCTTTTCTTTCTTTCTTTTTTTTTTAATGTTTATTGGGAGTCTGCATGTTCTTTCTTTTTGTTAGGAATTAGATGTCATATGTCACGGGCATATATTTAAATATCTTTCATCTTCTTTTTTTGTTTTGTTTTAAGCTGGGAGAACTTAATGTTTTATGCAATTGGTTGTGTGCTTTATAAATATATAAAAAAGACTGTATTTAAAAAATAATACACACACTGCCTCCTGTATTAATGTAAAATATAGAAACCGCATATCACACCAACATGGCAAACATAACACTGCTGCTAGCTTTCAGTAAACAGTGAAATGTTCTTTGTAAATAATATGAAACATTTCAACAGATGGCAATGACTGAGGACGGCTGTGACACTAACTTGGTGATCTTGAAGATCCTCAGCAGACGGAGAGCACGCAAGACACTGATGCCAAAGGAAGTGCCAGGCCTGAAGAATCCCCACAGCACTTCAAAGATGCTACCAACGATTACCTACAGAGATGTATATCTATTATATATAACATCTATGACAGTGACAGAGAGACTGATACAGAGGAAGAGAGGGCTGATGCCACATAATCTAAGAACACAAGCAGTAGGATTTTGGGACAAATAAATATATAAAAAGGGAGACAGATTACTCACACTGCAATCAAAGCAGTTGAAGGAGGAGTGGAAGTAGAGACGCGGCCCCAAGCTGTACATCTTTAGAAACATCTCAGTCAGAAACAGAGCGAGGAACAGGAACTCTGCATAGTCTGGAACGATAAAAATAAATTCAAAATACATTTTTAAACTTACATAGACAATTGCAATTTTATGATAAAGAAACAACTTCAGGATCATATAAGATCATATTTGAAGTTGTTACTGACATGAAGTGTGACTCACAGAGGAAGTTGGACAGCCAGAGAGGCTGGTTGTGGTGAACAATGGCCACACACAGCGTGTTGAGAGCCACTAGGCCCAGCACTGTCCAGTAGAAAGTATGTGTCTTCACCACACGGCGGATGGAGATGCGAAGGAGACGCTCCTTACGGCGAAAATACGCTGTTGGACCTCGCTTGGCACTCCTGATACTTGTTCTGGCCATGGGGATGCCTTGGGAATTAGCGAGAGGTAGAAAGAAAGTGTGGTCTAACTAATAATGCTTGTACCAACCAACAGCATGATTTATCAAATACACATCTCTAAGGCTGCAGCAGAGCTCAGTGTGCCCTAATGGAGTATGCCTTACACTTTCTGTGCCCATATTCATGAGCCTGTCCAGACTCCCACTCACCAACAGAGGAGATGTCACTATATTGTTCCTCCCCTTGTTGCCCTCGATGTATCACATCCATCCCTCTCCTCTTGATAGTAGTGGCTCTTTTCAACACTGTGGACAGAGCAGGGTGAACATAAGAAGTCCCAGAACAAGCTGTGCAAACTGTACAGCCAATACATTCTATGAAATGAGAGGGAACACACTGTGAGGACAGCGACAAAAGGCCAACTTTTGGGCAAATTCAGCACTAAACACTTAATTTTTGCCTTGATCACATTGTGCTGAATCAGTGAATATGTTGTAGACTTTTTGCTGGTTTTATGTGAACATGGCCCAAAAAACTGCCTGTGCATGAAACCTCTTGGTGTGTGGGGAATTACAGAATGTTTAACGCAACAAAAAGATAATGATGAAGCAAATGATAAGAAGAAAGCACAGTGAGGATGATCTGCATGACAAACTAATGTCTGTAAAGTTTTAGCTGAGAGGGAAAGTTGAGCTCATTAACGCTGTGGTGGAATGAGATAAAAATGATCATATAATGTTAGTGTAATGATCCAAACAACTGAATGCAAACCATCTGCTGCTATTTTATGATCGGAGTCATGGCAAATCATGAGCCGAGGCGGCTTGACGGTCCATGCATTTCTCTTGTTTGAGCTGTGTTCAAGTGCTGCCATATGGTATCAGGGGGACACGCCGTGCAGTACACACATGCCAAAGTAAGTGAGATGAGTATGAATTGACCTTTTTACTGACTGATGTGTTTATGATTACCTTTCATCCTACCCTACCCCTACTCACACCTTCCTGGTACCTTGTGATTTCTGAATCTAATTGCGGTCAATATTTGCTTGGGGACATTTTTTTAATAAGCCATTGATCAAACACACACAGAGGCACAAAGATACACAACAATATGGCTGCCATTTCACGCATACTCACAGGAGTGTTTGCTAAAGGCAGGAACATTGAGTCGTGTCAAAACACACACACACACACACACACACACACACACACGCAGCAGCCTTTTCAGACCAATGGTTGCTAAGGCAACCACAGTGCGCCACCTTTCTTCTTAATCAAAGCTTCTGTATTTATTTCCACTTCAACAGCTGGAACCACTATTTGTTTTTACTAAAGATTTGCATAATTCAATAATTTTGACCTTGTCAGAGTGTCTTTGTACTTCAAGTGATAGAAACATACCAGAAAGAAACATACCTGTGCTTTCCTTTTTCTATCTTAAAGTTTATGTTTGTATTTTAGTGGCAGTGTGCTTGTGGCAAATGGGGGTGGTGAAGTTAGTGAGGGAGAGAGCATAACAGAGGATGGTTCTCACCATAGGCACCACCTGTACTCCCCTCAGGGAGCCTCCTGAGAGCTGCCAATCAATCAACATTTAATAAAAACCCTGCTAGTTTCGTGAGGAGGAAAGGTCAAAGTCGAGTTGAGAGGGTCACAGCAGGCACTTAGCTGTCTGTGGGGCACCCTGGTAGATTGTCAATGCTAATTTTCTCTATGCAGCAGTGAGAGTTGTAGAGAGTGATGTAACAAAACCGTGGTGGCATTTTTTCACCAGTGCAATTTCAACAAAACCAAGAGGCTACAGCCATGCTAGCAGATCTGCGAGACTGTAGGCACAATGGGGCTCTGAGCCAAATGCTAATATCAGCAAGCTAACATGCTCACAATGACAATGCTAAAATTTATGACGGCACAGCCATCACAACATTATGAAAGACTGATACTTTGCTTTAATAGGAATACTAAGCCAACATGTGGCCCATTTCACATGTCTGATAGGTGCATATGTGCTGATAGGTGCTAAAGTCAAGAAACAATCTTGGCCACAAATTTGAGGGAGAAGATTTTAAGGAGTATCACATCAGTAAACTGATTAAGCTGTAGGTGGATACTTTCAACATACTGACACAGGAAAACAAACAAGCAGTGTGAGGATGGCAGAAAGACAATGGGCACAATGAAATCAGGAAAAATAAAGAACTCTGCTGACTTACCATCGAGGGCAGAGGGTCCTGCATTCTTATTTTCCTCTGCAAGCATCACTTCCTCTGGAAAGCAAAAAGTCAAACCACAGTCAGAAATAAGTAGCGGATGACGGCTCTGATGGAAAGAGATATACTGGCATCTTTTGTGATTATATTCTATTTCAATTGCGGTGGAACAAGCAGCTGAAAGAAAAGATCAGATAGTCCAGTTCCACAATTGTCAGGATTAGTCTGAAAGCTTAAAGAGAAATATCGATTTTCCTTTTCTCGTCAAGTGCCAAATCCTTGGTCTCCCTGAGCTGTGACTGGGACTAAAGCCACCTGCTCTGTCGATCCAGGCCCGGTAGCCGTTGAGCTCTCTCTCAATCTGCTGTTGGCGTCTCAGTTTCATGAAGGCCCTGCGGTTTTCCACTCTCTCCCTCTCCTTGGCAAATTCCCTGCAGAACCAAACCACAGAATCATTTATTTACTCTTTGCGGGCACAGGGATTTATAGTCACATGGATAAATAATTCCTCTTGGAGACAATCACATCACATGGAGTGGGGAGCTATTGCTGTCCTGAGCTAAGCTCATCTCATTGTTCATTTAATCACAAGAGGTGAGGAGAGAGAGAGCAAGGCAGGGTCTATTCTTGCTCAATGGGGAGATAATAACAGTGGATCGCCCATTAACCTTTCTGTAAAACTAATGAACTTGTAAAGACTTTGACGCCTTGTACTGAAACAGCACAGTCTGGTTTAACAGTAGCTAGCTTGCCAGCCACTCAACCAGTCAGTGAAAAAAAGCTATATACACTGTGTTGTGTTGTCTGTCTTTCAGTCTAGTCTGTCAGGTCCTAAATCAACAGGACAATAAAACCAGCTGACTGCATAGCTATGGCCCATTTTGTCTACTTTGGCCCATACTGTAGGTGTAGCCTTGGAAGGGCCTGAAATCTAAGCTGAACCTATACCAATTTTACAACAAAGTCTCTCTTGACAGAGACCAAACTAATAGTGCATTTGAGCAGCCTTTAGTTAGTTAAGTTTATACATTTGTCTTCCGTGGAACATAAGGCCACAATAAGCTCCCTCAGTTGGCAGCAGTTTCGGTACCATGACAAGGTAACAGCACAAAGATAAGCGGCCCTTATCATCATAAAGTCAAACATTTCATGAGCATCACCAATAAAATGTAGACAGATTTCCACCCATCCTGGATCTGGTCGGGCAAATGAGAACCGTTTATCTAATATGGAGTAGGTTTGATGCAATGACTGAAAGTCACTGGTCCAAATTTGAAAAGTCACATGTTATACGTGTTGCTGCTCTGGTTGGTTGTAGGTCTGGACCTGTGTTCAGTCTGCAGGTCTGTCCTGCGCAATGCACCAGGATCACAAAACTCAGACAATTTTGAACTTTGCGAATCCACACACAGCGAGGTGCAGTGCCAATGTCAGCTTTAACGCAATTGTATCAAACTTACAAACATGATGATTTTTTCTCCACCACAACATGCTCTATTCAACAAATGTTTTCAGTATGCATCAGGGTGGTGTCTGAGGGTGGTGTCTGAGTAAAGCATGGTGTACAGGAAAAGAGTTGTGTGACATACTTTTGCAGGATATTTGACAGGCTGCTAAAAAGATCAAACAGAGGAGTTTCCTTTGCTCCATTGGTTCTACTGCAGCGTTTTTTATTGATACAGATCATGTGATGTATTTAATGGTTACTGATGACCACCTAAAACATATACCTGGTAAGTATGAAGTAATGGCATGATTTAAACCAGCTTCATAAGCTGACAAATACCACCTAAATGCACAACTGAACAACTGACCACCATGCAATGTATTGTAATGGTAAGTCAGGAAGAAGGCTGCAAATAGGCAGCCCCTTAACTGTCCATCACAGAGGGCTGAAACCTTGATGGGTTTAAAATGAACTTGGACTAAACTTGGACTGAAATGTGAACCAACCCAGAGAGGACTCCCAGCACCAGGTTCAGGACAAAGAAAGAGCCGATGATGATGAGAGGGATGAAGTACAGCCAGTTCCAACTGGGGCCCAAGGCATCGTCGGTCTGAAACATCAAAAATAAATTCTAAATTCAGCAAAATCAAATGAGGCTGGAGCAGACTCATGCTACCGTTGGGATACAAGACAGAAATACACAAGTGTAGGAGTTTGGGTGGCAGCTGAAGGTTACAGTCGGACTCCAGGCGGCATTGAACAGAGACATCATGTGCATTGATCTGCTCTGGCCTGACACAAAGAGTGTGGAGGAGAGTGGAGGTATTCTGCACCGTAGAAGCTACAGTATGAAACCAATACAGAAATAGAGTATTGCATCTGTACTTCACTTCACAGCAACAGGGGTCTCAGTTACAAAACTGTCCGTGGGAAAGACTCCTAAAGGTTGTGTACATACCAAACACAGGAAGTACGTGTGCACAAAAATATTCTGATTTATACACCCGTCCTTCGCCGATTTTCCTTTATAAGTCACAATTGACTTGAAATGTGGTTCATGTGAGCCAGCTCCGTGTCCGACCCTTTAAACGCCCATAGTTGCCTGTAAATGGTCAGTGAAACACCCCTCATTAATATTAATGCATACTGACTGCATCAAGATAAGGACGGCAAATTCTGACAGAAAAACTACACACAGAAGCAGTTCTTCTGTATCAGATGAAAGGGGGCACCAGAGCTCGACCCCCTTAATAAGCGATGCAGCCGCATCCCTCCCGAGCAGTGACGGTGGTGGAGGGGGATGTATAAGAAAGACGCCCTGAATTACCCAGGCACATCATTTGGATTTCCTCGTTTGAAAAGAGAGTAAACCAAATGCATGGCACTTGTGTTTAAACATTTATTTAGGCTACACAAACTCTCCACTCACTTGGCGAGGCTGCTGATGAGTTGAAAGAAATGTAACAGAAATTACTTGATTTAAGTGAAATAAGCGGTAAACTGAAAGATCTATTTAGTAAACAGTTATATTTTTTTCCATACTGTGTTTTTACAAGCAATGCATCACATCCACACACTGGGGCACAGCGTTCGGCTCAAATATTTACATTCCTAAATTATGGTTCTTTTGTGTGCGCTGCAAATGTTCTTAAATTATGTTTTTTACTGTGCACTTCTGGAAAATCAAATGGGTGTTTTTTTAGTTGGAAAGGCTTTTATCTGTTTTGCAAATGAAGTTTTATTGGCCTATAACACTCAGAGGTAATATTTAGATTAATTTTATACAATAGTTTCCATTCAAATGTTTCATCCTTCTGCCATGTGAGTCGCTGTTTCTCCTTTTTCCAGTTTCTCTGCGTACGCATGCCTCAGAGTTTGGTTAGAGGACCGCATATTCTCCCATCAAGTTTGTTTTTTATAGATAACCTTTGCACGTTTCCAGCTCTGTTTTGTGTGTACACACTGTTTATTAAACAGGCCTCGGGACCTGAGAAAGTTTACGTGACAAGGATATTTTTTTCATGTGTATCCATGTATCCGTGTGGACCACATTCACGTCTGCATAGTGTGATTCTTCAGTACAGTCACCATTTAGACTGTCGTGTATTCCATGTTGATTAAACTGACTACAGTAAACATCATTATAGCAGGTCTGTATGGTCAGTCCTTGTTCAGCAGCACAGTAGCAGCGTGTCAACCCTCTCTTTCCTCCCTCCTTCATTGTTCATCAGTAAAGCTCATTCAGCATCCATTTGAACATTATAATACAATCACTCTGGTAAATCATCTGCCTTCATCCATCTCAATAAATACTGAAAGAGCAGGCAGCTGACTGCAAATTACACCCTGGCGCAGTAGGTTGTGTGTGTGAGTATGCTTATAATTTCTGCTTTACTGAGATAACCTGAGGTAAAAAAATAAATAGTCTGCATCATAGGTTGTTCCATATGTGTCCCTACTTTCAATTCTGTGACTGTCTTTTGGTTTCCACATATTCATTGTCACTTATTAAAACTGCCTCATGTTATGGAAATCTTCAGGCTACAGCTTGAAATCATGAAATTTAAGCCCACCACTTTGACATCCTAAAAAAACCCTGAAAAACTAAACTTTCAACTTGTTCTTGTATTTGGTTTGTAATGAACATCACTAGACCAAAACTTCATATATGGGTTTCCGATAAATTCTGCGTCTTTGGCCCTGAGGGAAGTTGCAGTGGATTTTTTTATTCTTTTAAATTTTCTCTTGATCAAATTTCACAAAAAATTCTGAAGAGCACTTTGGACCTGAAACTGTGTGTTTGAAAATGACAAAAAACTGACCCTGAAACAGTCAAAAATGTCTGACTGTAAAAGCTTTTGGAAAGATTTCTATCATATCTAAGGCAATACCACGACCAAATCTTGTTTTTTGATGATTTCCTGCTATGTCCCATATGCTTTATTGAAGTTATTTCTTTGTGAAATAATACAAACTAAATTGAGAGTTTTTCCGATGGCAGCACTGCACTAGGCATCTGACTTTTGAAAATGCAAACTGCAAAATTTAAAGTGTTCAGGCCCCCATAAGGAGAAAATTATTTGTCTTTTTGCAATATGCTTTTTTTTTTTTATTTATTATTTTTTTTTTTAAATCGGGCAGGATTTTGTACAGTGTTCCTAACTAAACAGGATTGTGTCATTGGGCTGCAACCAGAGTGTGAATATCATTGGACTTGATTTGTTGGATGGTCATGCAGGCAACAGATATTCTATATTAAATTAGCAAATGGTGCCACTGCCTGTAACTGCTTCCCTTTCTGTCTACATACTGTCTGTCTGTGTCTGTCTGCCTGCTCCTTTCACTCTGATGTAGACGCTCATGAAGCATAGTGCAGCATCTAATCTTGCCTGACAGATACTCTGCAGCAGAAACTGTCATCGTTTCTGGTTTCAACACTCATAATTTGAACGCACGTCTCAGTGAGATGAAACATGATACAGCATTTTCCTGTGTAGTTTTGTATTACGTTAAAGGTGTAGTGTGTGATTCCAAACCATGTATTTTTGGCAAATTCAGTCTATATCTCCTCAGGATCCACTAGCGGCAGTGTAGAAAAAAAATCCAGTGTTTATACACAGCCCTGGCTCTGTGAATGGGAAAAAAAGAGTGTCTTGAAACAAGCCACACACTTTCCAAACATGATTTTTGTGTCAGATAATTACTTGCCCACAGACATTCAGCTTACTTTTTAGTTTGCCAAGATATACTGTTGTTGTGATGTAAGTTATAGTAGCAGGAGAGTTCTGAGTATTGCTGTCTGGTGCTGGTAATCTGGCTCATCTTCTTTACATGTTAAGATACGCAGCAGCAACTGTAGCGAAAATTTGCTAACCCACAACTACGCTAACATTAGTTACATTACTTGCTCTGTCACTCTATATCATAGTATTTGTCATGGTATTGAATTTCCCCATAATTGCATAGCCCATCTTTAAGGGAATTCAAAATACTTCTTCAAAGTGTATGGCTGGTGGAACAATAAAGGCCTATTTAGGACTGAGGCATTCTTGACTCTTGCCTGCTCTTATTCTGAATCAATCTTTGAACAATCACTTTTCTGTGATGTTGACCAGAACCTATGGAGTACCTTATATTGATAGTCAGGCTTGATAACAACACCTCATATCCATGGCCAATAATTTATAAATGATTCAATATGTCACATGGAAGAATAAAAATACTATTGAAGACTTGGTTCGGGTATACATATATCTCCTAAATTTGACTTGTGTATGCCCTCCTGAGAAAATAATACACATTAGTTCTATGTATTTAAATTATGGATAATCAGAAAAAATATTATTTTCAATTTACTCGTCATGTTTATACTCATACAATACATAGAGGTTTATAAAATCATTTATCTTAGATTACATTTCAAACTATTCTGAGGCATGACGTCTTTCATAACTAGTAGTTGGGGAGTGTATTTGAGGCTTGCAGCATGTTGTTAGATTATACTTGATACGTGGAATACAAATGGCAAGCTGAGAGCAATCACAAACCAGTAACCTCCCTCCCCTTGTTCTCCATCCACAGTCAGACAGAGGAGGATGCAGACTTCCACTCAGCAAGCATCGGTGTGCTGGAGCCAAAGCTGCTTCTATTCATTAGAGTTAATTGAGTGCAAATTGTGACAAAACACTGCTATACCTAGATGGTTTGCAGCAATCCAGAAAAAAATTATGAGTTGCACGTGCGTGTGTGTGCGTGTGTTTGATGTCTTACATTGTAGAGTACAGTTGTCCATCCCTCCATAGTGATGCACTGGAAGACAGTGAGAACAGCAAACAGGATGTTGTCAAACTGAGTGATGCCGTCATTGGGGCCAATCCAATAGTTGCAGGTGTATTTGGGCGGACACTGACGCACACCACACGGGAACTCTAACTCAGAGGAGTCCAGTGTCTCGTTTTCTGAACACAAAGGTGCACAGGTAAAGAGAAAAAAAGGCAGAAATATGTTATATGTCTTATATAAGACCAAAGTTCCCAAAAACAGACCACAGGCTGTCCCCATTCAAGGAATTGCAATGCTCCCTGACTACTGTGAGTAATCACTGAAATTTGAAAGCTGTCATGCATTTTTCAAGTTGGAGTATAAATCTTTTGTTCTCATGTCTGCTGGTCTTGAAGCTCCAGCACATGAAGTTTAAACCAATCTATGTACCCAGCAAACAGTTGAGTTGTGTGACAGTGAATTCTTAGCATCAGAAATGCCTTATTGGCCACATGTTACAGTGTACAGAGTAAAGATTAATTATTGTCAAAAAGAATGAAAAAAACCCTCAATATAAAACAGTGGCGCGGTGGGTGCCTGTCTAAACAGTAGTGTGAACATTCAGTGACAGAAAATACTCACTTCAGTCTGTCTGTGTTATCTAACTGTCCATTCAGCTTCAGTGTGACGGGAACAGCTTGGAGGTTAATGACAGCTGTGAACGTACAATGAGCTATTGTAGCGCACTGCATTGTTGGTTTTAATTATACCGGACACCACTGCCAGTTTGGTTTGATCAAGTCGTCCAGGTGCAGCGTGGCATGCCATTGTGTGTAAGCGTGTATGCATTTGTGAGTGTGACAACGGAGCTACTACCTAAAGAGCTACGTGCATGCCACACACATACATTAGGTACACACACAACAGCAACAGAACAATGTGATTTTATGCCCTATGATGAAGTCTGGCATCAAAAAAGATCTAAAATGTGTGTTCTCAATTGCTCTCTTTTGATTTATCCATGCCATCAGCATGTGGCAGAGTTGTTTAGACAATTTCCTGTTTTGCAATGCAATTAAAATTAGACCTTGGCTTAAGATGAATAAAATATCTGAATAAAGGTAATCACAGGATGCCACTTTTGGCTGCAACCTAAATGGCGTATGTGTGTGTATCTGTACTGGAACACTGACTTAGTGCACATAACTAATGGACTCACCAGTTACTTATCTGGACTAAAATCCTAACACTCACTTCCATATTTAAACGCCTTTGACCTCCTGTCTGTGCGAAATACCGCATGGAAATATCTGCATGTGTGTGTGCATGCGTGTGATTTTGTACTTCATGTAGGGCACACTTTTAATTTTAATTATACATATTGAAATACAGAGGACATAATGTCTGCTCAGATTCACATCTTTACTGCAAACTGATATATTTATATGAGTTTTAATATGAGCACTACATATAGTAAATATTGTCCTGTACAGGTATACAACTGCATATGTACAGTAAGCATCACTGTGCATAGACATGCAATACGCAGCATGTGTGTGCTATAGAGACATATGCAATGAGTGTGTCTGTACCCAGTATTCCAGGCTGTGGTTCACAGGTTTTGTGCAGTTTGCCGCTGTAAAACTCCAGGCCAATGATGGCAAACATGAGGATTGCAAAGAAGAGCAGCATGCCAATCTGCAGCAGGGGAACCATGGCCTTCATTATAGACTTCAGGACTATCTGCAGACCTGGAAGTAAAGCACACAGTGACCAGCAGAGTTAAAGTGAAAACATACTTCTTCCAGTACAAATTTGTGAGATATGTTTGTCATAAAATGTAGTGTTTCAACCACACATGATTGGGATGAAAGGGTTCATTTTAAGTACAGCTGAAACGATTAGTCAAGTGATTGGTTGATCAACAGAAAATGAATCATTAGTTGACTATTTTTATAATCAATTAATCATTCAAGTAATTTAAGCCAAATGTCAGAAACAGTTTTCAGCTTCTCAAATGTGAATATTTCTTTGTTGTCTCTTATGACAGTAAATTAAATATGTTTGAATTTTCGACTACTGGTCGAAAAAAAAAAAAATTTTAAAAAAAATTGCAAAACAAGCAATTTCAAGAGGTCAGAGTGTGCTCCAAGAAACAGTGATGGACATTTTTTGTTACATTCTCTAAGCCTATCTGGCCTGTCTAGACCAGTATACCATGGTGATATTGGCTTAGAATCTTAAATACAGTAAACATCACTGGTTAATACATTTGTTCAACCTTTATTCACACTACTCTACTGACAGTTGTGAGTGGACAAAAGAAGAAAAAGAAATCACTCTCAAGTGTGTCTACCTTTGCAGACAGTTTGATTGACAGTTTGATTTCAGTTTGTATTGAGTGTATATTGTGGAGGAACAGGGACATTGTCTCTCGAAAGACATTCAGAATTAGATTTTGATATTTTTTTTTATATCGTTTGTGTGAGAACCACAAACGTTCATTAGAATAGAGGCTGAAACTTATCACACAACTTGGCCAAATACCACTAAAAGCTAGCTTTTAGTTAGCTGCCACTGAGGAAGTGAGAAAATATGTTTTTCTTTCACTCTTAAGTTCTTTTTAGTATTAGTGCCCTATATTTAACTGAAAAGGAAAACTGCCTGTTGCAGGTGGTACTCACTGGGGATGCCTGAGACCAGTTTGAGGGGTCGGAGCACTCGCACCGCCCTCAGGGTCCGTAAGTCCACTGAGATGTTCATATGCGCCCCTGCTGCGGCCAGGATCCTACAGAGGTAAACACAAGCAAATATGAACATGAAAACCCACACAAACAGCTGACAGAGACACAGAGCAGAATTGTCACCATCATGCAGATGCACATGAATGCTACAATTTTACGCTTTATAAGCCGTGTCGAAAAGGGGACTCACACGCACATAAACACACCAAGGCCATCACACACAGCGTTGGAGGAGGGCTGCAGTGCTTAGATATGGAGTGTGAGGACGCAAGGGTCTCAGCAGGCAGAGAAAACAAGAGAAAACAACAGGGATGTTTTTGAGGGCTTTTGGCTGTTTCCCTGTGTGTGGGAGGATGGCTGTGACAACTGCTATTTAAGAGGTGAACAAAGAAAGCAGCTCTATCAAGGGAAGGCAGGACACCCTTGGGCTGGAGAGACACAAAACTCATGGACAAACACATGCGTGGACACACGTGTCGCAAACACAGCATCCCCTTATCTGCTTGACAAAGTCAGAGTTCTCCAAAAGCTTCATTTTTTACTTTGTTTGTCTTGTTTTGTCTGCTGCACTCTAAATACATCTCTGTGGCCTTCAGTCCTCAGACTGATGAGAAAAAGAAAAGAAGCGTCTGGTGACCCCTCCACCCTTGCTTCCTCATTAGTCTGCCCTCCTGCTTCCATTTCCCTCTCTTGTCTCTATACCCTCATATCTTGCCCTTCATCCTTAAACCTCTCTCCTCTAATCTCCCCCTTCCTTTTCAACCTCCTTCACAATTACACTTGCACCTCTGACTCCTCTGTTTTTCCATTTCCCACTGACCTGAACATATATTTACTCCCCTTGCACCTGGATGCTGACTGAAAGACAGAGATAGATGGAGACGTGAGGTAAAAACAAAGGAGACTTCGTAAAAGGGGGAAAATGCCACGGAAAGGATGGAGCATTTACAAGACTTTGAAGTTAGAGATTCACAGATTTAGCTTCTCCTATCTCCAAAACTTAAACTTACACCGTGCTTATACTAAATGTGCACTGCTCTGTCTTAGTTGAAACCTAAATGGTTGCTTAATAATAATACTCATTAAATTCACTGTGATACAAAGGAAAGGGAAGACATACAAAGGAAGAATTTCCCAGGAGATTGATAAGTGGACTATGTAAAATGACTGCAGCTCTGTAAACACATGATTTATGTGCAGTGCAATGTTAAAGAACTATCTTTATGCGAGGTAATTCAAAGATAATAGCATAATTGATCATCACACAGCTAGAAAAACAGCCACCCAGACTAAATTACATTCATGTGATACAGTGGTGAGAATTAGTCCCGTCTATAGTGTTATGGGACACATAGCGTCATCTGGTTTAATTAGGGGAAGAAAGAAAGAAAGTGAGAGAGCAAGAGAGAGAGAGAGATTAAAATAGCTCACCATCATCCACACAAATATAGAAATAGAATTATCCTCATGAGTTTTACACCTCTAAATGTGCCCCTTTCCTTTCTCAACCCAGTCTAGTTGTTGTATTTTTGCCTTTTCTCCTTTTACTCCAGTCACTGTCTCTGCTGCCTCCTGCCACCTCTGTCATTTCATCCCCCACTTCCTCCATCTCTCAGTCTTTCTGTAGACCATTAGTCAGTCCTGGCTGCTCTTTAGTTGTTATGGAGACTAGGGGATAGAGGGTCTAAAAATGGCTTCCTCATTTAGCCTACTGTTATTCAATGGATGTCCTGGGCCCAGTTTTCCAATAATGAATGTTTGCAGAGTGTTCCTGAAGAGTGGGATGCTCTTAACGTCCAACCTGAACTACAAAACCCATTCCTATTTGCTGATGGAAATCAAGTTAAACAGGATTTTTGAGTTTTGTTTGTTAACTTGTTTAAGCTGAGGTGCAAGAAAAATTGCTGCATGTGTTCATGCTTGCAGAGAAGAAAGAGACATTAAAGCTGGGAAAATAATGTTTGTGGCTGATTCCCAGTCTGTGGCTCATGTGTATGTGTCTGCGTCTTGGGCTGCTGTCTGGAGGTCAGTATCACCGTCACGCTAGTAAAACAGTGGCAGCTATATAAATAGAGATCAGAAATACATTTTAATGCAAAGCCATTTTCTATATGTGTAGATATATACTGAACTCTGCACAGGCAGGGGTTTCGTTCAGAGGTAAAATATCAAATGTGTTCTCTGTTTTAAGTACTGATATTTTTGCTCTAAAGAAGATGGTGATGTGTATGTTTAAATGTGTAAATTATGCATAAACTTTCCCAAATTGCAGTAAAGCGTAAGTGAAGCGAAGAGGAAGACAACTTCATAATACAGTTAACTGGATTAACTGTTAACTGTTTGTAAACCACCTTAAATTGGATATTTAAAAGGCATAAAATACAAAAGGTTAAATTAAACAAAATTCATAACAAAGAGCATTTTACATGTTACATTACAATGTGAAAATATAACCTAATTTACAGTGGGAGCTACGTGTTTGCTGAATTTTTCTGTCCTTTCTTCTTAGGTGTACCTGGTCTGGTCTGATTGCTAATCAACAATATGAGAGGCCATCCTTATAGTCATCATCCTCTCTTCCCTTCTCCTCTTTCAGTTGGCACTTAAATGTGTGTCTCTCACACAAAAAGAAATAAAAGCAGTTACCTGCTTCTTCCTTATTGACTTCTTGATTAAACAAGCTTCTTATAGGCTGTTATAGTCGGGAAATGGACACTCTCTATTAAAGAATACAAATAAGTAGTTTACCTACCCAATCCATATAAAAAAATAGCAATATTTATGAATTTATATGACGATATTGCTAAAAAGAGATGCAGATCCAGTAACCTACACTTGCCTCCATCACAGTGCTTTGCAATCACCATTATGAAAGCAATGCTGAACACTAAAGCTGTCTGGAAATTGGTACAGATGATGGAGGAAGAGGAAGATGAAGGTTGGTCAAAGAAATTGGCAAATGTAAATCAGCCAAAGGAAGCAACACATGGCTAATTTGGCGCAAATTAAACATTTGGCAGACTGTTTATTTCCTCTCTGTAGTTTCCCTTTTCCCTAACGTTGGACTATTCATTTATCTGTGTATTGTATGTGCTTTTTTATGATTTCAATGGAATCACTCATGTGGAAATAAGCACCATTTTATTTACAGAGATTATCGTTGGTCATGATGACAGCATAGGGTAGTAGGGATGGGTATCGCTACTCGACACCTTTATGGTATCAACCGAAACAGCCCAGTAACGAGTAGAATCAAAACGTCTCCAGTCAAACCAGAACTTCATTCGATACTTTTTGTAACCAGATTGCGGCAAAAAATTACTATTTGTATGGTTTTGCTTGCAGCCAAACACGTAAGCAACACACCGAAAGAATAGCACACCTTTTTTTTCCTTATGTGCCTGTACCATAAACTGTCAGATGTTGTAGATGTTGTTGGTTTGATTGGCTGGACGTGCAGCCTCTCTTTCCCCCTTTAGTGTAGTTAAGTGACTTTTTTAAACAGACTACTCACTCGTTTTATAGTTGCTATAGTCATTTTTGGAGGTGGTTTGCGACTCACTAATAAAGGAAAAACACTCGCGGAGATCTTTCAATTCAGTTTATTAAATCGAAAGTTAACAAAATAATTTTCCCTTGTTTATTTTCAACATACATATCAAAGAATTACCTTAAATTTGTTTCCCAGAACTTATTTGGTCACTAAACTATTTCACTCCTCCTCTCTCATTCAAATATAAAAAAACTGCAAGCTGTAGTCTTTGCCTGCATAATATATTGATGAGGATGACCTAATTAGGATGAGGAGGATGTTATACAATTGGCATTTAATGCAAGGTATCAAATGAAGTACTCTGTTGGTATCGGTATCACTTTTAAGGGTACTGGTTTTAGTACCAGTATTGTAAAATTTTAAACGATACCCAACCCTAGCTAAAAGATTCAAAGAAATCAACAAATACAAAGAAGATTGTTCCCTCTGCCTGAGTTATTACCATTATAGTTTTCTATCAGTACACCAGAGGTAATTGTTAGTCTACATTCATTTATAGCAGTGTCTTAACTGAAATACATTTCAGAAACAACCCTATCATTCGTGTTATAGCCAATGGGGATGAGAAGGTGTTTGGGGTTGGATCAGTTGAACACTGGCGGTCACTTTCTTAACTGATACATCTGACAGGTGTGCCTTGTGTATTTACAAGTTTATGAATTCACTTGTAGTCACCAGGAGCTGTCACACAGAAAATCATCTTCGTTCACCCTGCACGTATCCACAGGCGTCATGCGAGAAACACACTGTAGTGAACTCAGCTGATGCCCTGGTCAGAGTTGTCAGCCATGATAAGTGAGTAAACAGTGACATACCCTGCAGAACTGACAGCTCCCTGCTGCGTGACAAATCTGTCGCGACAACCATCATGCTGTGATACTGATAACGTTGTGACTTATGCTCCATGTCACTGTCAAGCCGCTATCTATTATGATTTGAGTGCACCTGACTGTTGTAATGATATTAAATGCAGAGCATGTGTAATTTACACCAATGGTTCTCTGTTTAGGTGTTGCCAGGAGAATTATGTGTGTATCACATTTTAGGTGTTTACAAGCCAAAGCCTGAGAACCACTGATTTGTAAATGAGTGAAAAACACATGAAGTATATAGTGTACAGTACTCACACATCTGTACATTGTGTGGACTATGTAGTGCAACAGGCCAGAAGAAGACTAAAACTAACACATATCATGAGATGAAGAAACACATAACATGAGATGAAAAAGGTGAGCTGGATAATAAAAACAAGCTTGTGGAGGGTGGACAAAGTCTTAATTGTTGTGTTGAAAGAAACACGCAGATATTAACTACTACTATTTTGTCATTCTTGGAAACTGGCAGCGATAAATTATGCTGTTTTTCTGTCCTTGGTCGTCAACTTTCCACCCTTTTGAGGGCTTCTCTGATATTTACCAGCTGTGACAGCTTAGCTGGTATTGTTTTCACTTTGTGAGACTGTGCACAGTTCTGTTTCGCCAAACTCACTTCTCTCATGTCATGTGCTCCATTGCACCATACCCACTATGTGTTTGGTGTCGCAGCTGGTGTGATCCCATCATAGGATGGTCTCTAGTGTTTTTATTAATTTGTTTTGTTACACAGTGATTTGTTTGCATATTCTTTAACTGTGCGGTTGAAATATTTTAATGCTTCACGCAGTATTCCTTTATTTTGATGTAAAAACCTTTCCTCGCCCAGAATGAACTGGAGAATCTGCTTGTCACGGGCTCCCACACACTTCCAGAAGCGGCTCAGTTGTTGCATTTAAGAGCATTTAAGAGCATTTAGCATTGGCCCCACAGCCACACTCATTGCTGACTGATTATATTAACTGTAGTAGCATAACTGTGTATGTCCGTCGATAATACAATACTTTGATATAACTGCTCAGGAGAACATTAAATACTGTGACTGTAGATTTGAAGTTATTTTCCGGACATTTTCCTGAAGAGTTGATTTTACTGCAACATTTTTGTTTTGAACTTTGATAAAGTTCATTTAGGCACAAGAAGCAAGTGATTGATGTTGCCACACAGTGAGTGGTCAACATGTTGCACCTACACTGCTGCACACTGCAAACTGACCTCTGAAACTGAAAGGGAACAGTTAAACAGAGTATTCATAAATTCCCACTTTATGAAGACCTGTGATTCTGCAGGGCAATGAATTAATCTAATAATGCTCTGGTGGCCCACTGTACAGTGGGTGGTGTGCATACAGATGATTGTCCTGACAGAATAAGGAATTGTGTGGAGCAACTCCTACAGTGCTGCTCTGCTTGGTTTAGTTCATATAAGCCTCTCTGCCTCCCACAGTGTGCTCTCTCATTCTTAACTCCCCCCACATCTTTTTTCCTCTCTCTCTTTGAAACACACACTGAACCCCTACATTTACACACAAGATATTGAGTTTGTTACACAAGATCAAATATTACTGCTCCTTATATCAACAGCCTGAGACACTGGCTGACATGGCTTTATGTGAATCGGTTATCCGCCGTGTATCAAGCTTGCATATTGGTTTATACGTCTGTTAGCTAAATGTTTACTCTTTGGCCAGAATGAATAATTGATTTGGGTAAATGATTTATTAGCCATATGTTGGAAGAGAGAGAGAGTGTGAGGGAGTGAGTTTGAGTGAGAAATGTTAATTTAGTCCAGTGCAGTGTTGAGTTGTTGGCACACCAACTCTAAGTCACAAAAGTTCACATACAGCATGCAAAGCCAAATAAAACTGAAAATCACAATGTTGAATAAGATTATAACCAAACTGCCTCCATATATAGTGTGTCAAAATGAATAAACCCCGTCATGGACAAGGCAAGAACACTGTTGATTTACAAAGTCAAATGTTTAGAAAAAATGTATAAAACACACACTCAGGAACAATAGCTGTCAGACAAATGCAGTATTTTATCACTGAAATGTGGCAGACCTTAGTGGCTGCTCAGGTTTTCTTTGTAAGATACTATAGTCTGGCAAACATCCAGATAATATTATCACATTAATCTACAGTATATTCTTTAAATATATTGATATAAAAGGTGAATGTATTTTGGCTTGGAGATCTGTTTTGTCTCTTGCTGACAATGAAAGCCAAATGCAACACACTGCTTGTTGGCAATGATCCAGCTCTGACAGCTGCACTGCTCAAGAAGCTGCTTCAGCACTGACTCCGTAGTGACACTGACGAAACATGGTGTCCTCGGAAAACCCTGTGCTTTATTGAATGTCTGTCACTTACTATTATCTTTATACAAATGCCAAATGATAGATCCACTGAGATTGCTTCAAAAATCACTATGATCCCTGATTACTATTTGACTGTGTAATTTCCACCCCAGCCAGACTCCTGCAGAGCTCAAAGCGGATTTCCTTAAGGTCAGGATCTCTAAAATACACACGATATATCTTTTTAATTCACCGTCAGCTATAGTCCCTGCATTCAGGCTTTGGGCTTGATTTAATCTCTGTGTCATGTCATTTAAACCAATACAGAGTCTAAGAATAAGGCTGAGAGAGATGTGTTGTTTCATGACATTGTGTGGTGATATTGTTGTTCTGCGCTAGTCCAAATGTGTTGCCTTTAATTTGACTGCTCTGAGCACTGGATATATTTCAAACTACCTGCAGTCTCCTGAATTTCTCTCTTTGGAACACTTTCATCCCCTCTGGACACACATCCATTCAATCTAGCTGCCTGTCTGAGACACTCGCTCCAATAATCCTCAACATCCTTGGCCTGTAACCAGGTAAACAGAGGAGATACGGGTGTTAGTTGCTATCTTAAAAGTCCCCAAACAATTTCAACAAATAAGCTCTCCTTGAGACTCCCATATGGGCTGAAAAAAGAAAAAAAAGAAGTCAGCATTTGCTGAGAAACTGTGGCTGCATAACACACACCTTTCTGTTGCCAAAACACTGATAGTGATGTATCTTAGAAGGCATCTGACGCTGGGTAACAAAAACTAACTAACTGACATAAATACTGCATCCCCCAGTGCTTTTTAGTTCACCACCATTGACAAGAAATAATTCTAGATGAAAAACAACCCGGCTTAGGTATTTTTTTGTAGCAATTATAACAATTATAAAGTTCAACTTATACATTATCACACATTATCTGCACCTTTTTAGGCAGAAGTGAGCAATTAGGTTCAAATTTTTTTCTCTGCATTGTTCATTGGGGTATTATGAAGGATCTCGTTAATCTAATGGAGAATAAAAATAGGAAGTAACAAAAGGTTTTTGCAAAATAATTAAAGTATCATTATTTAAGATTTTGTGTTTTTTGGCAATTTGGCACCCCTACCAGTGTAACATTAATTCACTGCTGTCGTAAAAGGACAGCTGTACACGTGCATTTGTTATGATTACATTATTAAGATCAAAAACTAGGTACAACTTTGCTAACACGGTAAAACATTAAGCAACATAAATTATGTTGGGATTAAGCCAGTTAAACATAGTGTAAATTTAAGCGTTCAATCAGCATAAAAGGCTCCAAGGAACAGGACTACTTTTACTCACCATGCCAAAGACAAAGGAAATCAGTCTTGATATCAGAAAGAAGATAATGGAGGCTCATGATAAGGAGGAAGGCAATACTGGCTTTTCCAAGCGTTTCACCGCGTCTAGAACCACTCTACATTGCTTCATTGTCAAGTACAAGGAGACAGATTGTGTAAGAAACAAACCTGGGTGTGGCCGTAAGCGCAAGATGTCAAGAACTCTGAAGAGGAAAATATTTAAAGATGTCTGCAAGAAGCCCTGGACATCTGCCAAGGTGATTGTTGCTGACCTGGCCTCTTCTGGAGTCGATGTTTCAAGGAACACAGTTGTGAGGGCTCCTCATAGTGGTGGGCTTCAGGGCCATCGTCACAGAAGAACCCCTTTACTCAAAGAGTCGCACATCACAGCCAGACTGAGGTTTGCCCATGAACATTTGAAAGGTAAAGATGAGTTTTGGTAGTCTGTGCTTTGGTCTGAAACTGGAACTATTTGGGCACATGGATGTTCCTTACGTTTGGCGAAGAAAGGGAGAGGCCTTCAACCCTAAGAACACAGTTCTCACAGTTAAACATGGTGGTGAGAGCATCATGCTGTGGGGCTGTTTTGCAGCCTCAGACACAGGGAGCCTTGTTAAGGTGCATGGCATTGTGAAAAAAGAACATTATGTTAAAAATTTTGAGGCAATGACGCTACTCCTATAACATGCACGGCTTCTCTACCCCCTTGAAATCTGATGACTTCACAATGGGGTCTACACATTAGGGGTAGGGATCAACCAGTTCTCAGACTCCTCTGTAATTATCAGGATGTACAGTATGTGTACAGGACAAAGCTGTTCACCACTTTAGTCTAAGCTGGTAGCTGATGTTCTCAACCCTTGACATGTAGGTAAGTTAGTAATGACATACAGCTGAGCTAATTAACATTACTTTGTTACTAATTTATCTAACGTTACAGAACAGCCAAAGAATGTGCTGTACAGGGAAGATGTTAGCTTGCGCTAATAATGCACGTTTACTATCTGACAAAAACGTACTGCTAATATTTTTCTCCGCTAACTTTCACCGTTGTGTTTCGCCGCTCGGCCTCTCTCAGTCACTCTGCCTCAGGATACACGGAGAGCTCGCCAAGCATTGCGTGTCACCATGCTAGCACATTGTACAAGTTAAAATCATCACTTTGCACATTGATATTAATGATAATGTGTAATATTTAAGTAGGGTGGTTGTTTATTCTGCAGCGGTGGTGTGCCAAAATACAAGGGGAACACTCTCTGTTATGTGAGCGCCTCTGTTATGTGCATGTGAATTTTGGGCCCCATGACAGAAAAAAAAAAAAAATCAAACTGGACCCCCGTCCCCAGCTGTTGCCACTACTTCTCTAGGACTTAACTGTCCCATCAAAAGCTTTACATAACTCTAATTAAAGGCTTGCAAGTGTCTGACTTCTTGTAGTTCAACATTAGTACTAGCACAATATTTACTGCTGGTGATTTGCACATGCAAGTCTGCATACGCCATTTGCTTCTCAAATAAATTGCCCTTCATGATGGGAATAATAAAGTCTGTATCTATAGATGTCATTTATCGGCCATAATTCAATCTAAATGAACGTATCAAACTGGATTATTTTAATATAGTCGGTAACTTACATGCAGGCTGAGGTAAGCTGCTGTCCAGCATCCAGTACAGACAGGAAGGTGTTTTTCATTTTATTTATTTCATAATGATCATTATGTGAGAAAACAGTTTGTGTTTGAAATTCTGTTATTAAGAAATATTTCATTTTCTTTTTTGTTATGGTAAAAAGAAGACAGACAGAAATGCCCACAGACTCCCTGGAATGATGCTAACTGGCCTGTCATTAACACAGTGTTGCTCACCTTCTTCACTGGGACAGGGAGGCTACAGTTATGGGGAGACTGGGCTGCTGCTGACTCATCTGTTGTTACTCTGCTAAAAGGGGCAGGGACAATGATTTAATATGAATATCTTGCTAAACGTTTCCCTGCACTGCTTAAAGGTTGTTTTACAGCCAAAAACAGTAAAACAAAGAGATCATTCATTTTATTATTATATTTGAAAATTATATATACTCAATGATGATGGTTTATATAATGTAAAATATAATATAATTTGATATTAGTTTATGATTTTTTTTGGGCCCCTGTCTGTCAGGGGCCCTTGGCATTGTCCTAACTTTCCTCCCCTTTATGGCGCCCCTGGGTGCTGCACTTCCACGAGTTCCACCTTTGTGGACATTATTTCTGTCAACATTATGTTATCAATTAACATAAATAATCTCTTTTTTGACAATGTTAATCAAGTCAAAATCTTCCACGTCCACATTGCGATGCATCTAACAATCATTTTTTTCTCCCACACATACAACACATTTCTCATTTTTATTGTGCACAGATCAATAAATATTGTTCACTTTTAATGAAGTCTCTCCTGATTGAAATACACCTATTTACTTTTTTGCCACAAGATAGATGAGAAGATCGATGCCACTCTCACGTCTGTACAGTAAAAATGTAGCTGGGGCCAGCAGCCAGTTAGCTTAGCTTACCGCAAAGACTGGAAATGGGGTAAACAGCTAGCCTAACTCTGTCCAAAGGTAAAAATCTGGCTACCAGATGCTCACTAATTGAGATGTTGTATCTCAATTATTTATCTGTATAAAAACCACAGTGTAAAAACATGCCTGGCAACTGCTGCCATATTCACCAAAATGTCACCCTGGTGCTTTAAAGGTTTGATTTGGGGAGGCCTTCATTTTTGTCATTTGTCAACTTTTTTTGTTTTAGCAGCCAGACATAGCCCACCACTGTTTTGATGGCATAACATATCTGACACACGTGTGTCCATGGCAGCCTCTCTCACTGTGAAGTGAACAAGGTCTTTATGACTGTCTCGGTGTGTAGAGGGCAGCCTTCCCAACACAGACACCTGTTGCCCCTCCTTTTCTGTCTGTCTCTGAAATATGTAATTTAATTCTGAACTCCGTCTGAGGACATTCAACACTAAGTTGTAAGAATACTGTGGTCCGCATGTATTTTGTTAAGCCTTTTACCAGAGCCTGTTCAAGAAAAAATGTCAGACTGAAAACTGATATACTACATGCATAAATCAAATTCTCACAAAAGGGTTATCTGTCTGAAATTCAATTTGCAAGGATAATTGAAAAATGTTCTTGTCAATTTCAGCTCAACCCTCTTTCAGTTTTAGTAAATTTCACTAGTTACTCTACTGAATTTAATTTTGAGGTGAGTCCCAACTAACATCAGTACTGCTTTCATCTCAGTGTTGCATCTCATCTGCTCTGAGCATAAAGGCCCTTGACATAGTCTTTGTCTCACGGCCCAATCAGCCTCTTTATATGGCTAGAAAGATAGATGGGTAGAGAAAGAGACTGAGCTTGTTAGACCATCAGTTTTCTCAATACCATCATCATTCACTGACTTAATTCAAGATCACAGCTAAAACACCACTTTTACACTGAGGATGTCACTTGAAAGTCACTAGCTACACACACTCTCTCTCACATACTCGCTTCTTCATCTTATTGATGATTCACTTTGTTTCATTTGTGAAACAAAGGCTTGTTGAAAAGTGAAAGAAAATAGTTACTAGTGCTGTACAGTACTCTGCACACAAACACACAAAACGTACATGCAAAAAGCAGGTGTATAAGCACATTCCTTCATCAGATTATAAGAAAATACAAATCTGTCCTGGTCTGGTCTAATTGTAAAGACACTGACCAGAGAAGAAGCAGGACTGGAGCCAGTGACAGCCTGACCTGAGGCGGGGTCCTCAGTCGCCACGGTAACAGCTCGGGGGGACATATACACCCCTGTTGTGTCTGAACTCATCAATCGATCAAACAACAGATGGAAAATAAGATTGGATAGGACAGGTCTGTTTGTGTGTCTGTATTTGTGAGGTTGATAGGCTTTGTGTATATGTGTGTGTGTGTGTGTGTGTGTGTGTGTGTGTGTGTGTGTGTGTGTGTGTGTGTGTGTGTGTATGTGTGTGTGTATGTGTGTGTGTATGTGTGTGTGTGTGTGTCAGTTTGAAACAGCCAGTTCTACTAGGTGTATGAGTGCCAAACAGGCAGAAGGTGTTATTGGCTAAAAGACATGCAGTAGTGGCACATTTGGTTCATACACATGAGTGCACAGACACATGCAGACCCACACATCAGACAGATTGTGGTTTCAGTTTTCAACGAGTCAGGTCCAGTAACAAGTTCATGATAATATCATACAAAGGGTGCAGCTAAACCTTATCAACACTGGCAGACCTTTGCCGGAGGAAAGATAGGTAAAGAAAAGGGATGAAAAGGATATTAAACAAAACAAAAGGGAAAAAAAGGAAACAAAGGTAAAAGGACAGGAAGCGAAAGGCAAGAAAACAAATGGAAGGAAGGGAAAGGGAACAAGCCAAAATAATGGACAGAGGAGGAGCAGGGATGGAGTTGAAGAAAGGAGAAAAATGATAATATATGTAAGTTTCGTAGCCTATATATGTAAATACATATATAGGCTAGTATGTCATTACAAGGATAGAAACTCAGAACATTCTTGCATTTGTCTAGCTTGCTAAGAGTTGTGTGATCAATGTGAAGCTTTCGTGTTCGCTCTCCCTTCTGGCTACCAGTGGTTATAGGGTAGAAATACCGCCCAGTGAGGAATAAAGAATGATTGCTGCTGCATCTCTGTTCACACAGCGAAGAGGACACTGCCTCTGTCTGTTAATTAACAGTGAAGGGTCTAAAAGTAAAAAGGCTTATTTTAGCCACATGGCAAAGTGTGCAAAATTACATGAAACTGCTGCTGCTAATTGATTCCAACGTATTAAAAGAAGGCATATTGCTATGTGAAAATCAGCAATATAAAGATGTTGTTCATGATCTACTGAAAATCAACCCATCTTGAAAATTAAACGCAAACTTATTTCTGCAGTTTCATTTAGTGGAAAGTCTTATTTACTTTTAAAAAACATGTTAAACGAAAAATTACATTTCCATTTTACTGCCTATTTTGCAATAAAAGAGTCAAAGATTCAGAATCTTGATGTGTCTACAGGATCAAAGCCTTCTAGTGTTATTTATTCTTCTCAGCTTCCAATTCTCTCTTCTCTTCTTTCCTGGCCTTTTCTCCTTGCAAGCTTTTCTGAAGGAGACCTTAAAGACCCTCTTTTTTCCTCTCCTCTGTTTTTGTTGCCTTACCTGATTATTTTATTCTTTGATCGGGACTTTATGTTTTTGTGTATTCAGTTGATGAACAGTAGAATAAGCTTCTGTTTCCAAAGTAAAGAGGAATCTGGACAATCTTGACAGATAGATTTGGCAGACATGTCTGTGTTCCCCAAACTATCCTGTAGATGACAGAAAACGTTGAGATGCTCTTTTTCTCAGTCTCCTCATCTTTACTGTCATTAATTCCCTCTGAGCTAACTTCATCTCTCCTCCACTCTCTCCAACCAACTGTCTGGCACATAGTGGTAACACAATCCCTTGGTGGGTGTCACCCTCTGCCAACTGTTGCCAGTCTAATGGAGGGCTTGCCAGCGAATGAGACGGCCAAGGTGCCAATTAGTACGTACAATTACGCATGGAGGCACCCTTCTCATTTCCTCCAGCTTTATCTCTTCCCTCTTCTCTATTCTTTACTTTGTTTCTCTCCTTTCATGTGTGCCTGGCTATCACCTCCTCTGTTATCTGACTTTTACTCGACAACTTAAGCTGGCTGGTGAAGCATGTGTGACGGCCTGAGAAAACCCACAGTCCCTCTATTCAAATTTCTGTCACAACAGATCTCAGCTACACGATCGCAGCTTTTAAGGAAACAGCTAGTGCCATCTGTTTTTTCATACCTCCCTCCTACTCACTCTCTCTGTGTAACACAGGCCATCTTGAAACACCAAGGCAGCTTGCTGAGGTAATCATGGCCTCCAGCGTTGACACTTTTACAGAACGGTTCCATAATTACACATGTTCACACAAAATGTTGAGTGAGTCAGGGGTATCCACAGAAGAGAAGTTCACATGCTTTGTAGTCTGAGCCAACAGTCGTGTGTTCTGCCTCCGTCGGAAAAATGTTCTACAATACAGTTAAATTACATAAAACTGTAATACAAACCTGCAATCAAAGTCAGCTCAGTGCAGTCAAGTAAGTTGAATAAACATCTCTCGAATACAATGACGTCAAAACTGAATATTATGAGATTCACAGCCGATAGGATCTATTGCAGGGCAATTGTACTGACTTGCATTAAAATATAAAACATGTATAACTAAAACTGCTGGGTCGTGTAGTTGAACCTGGCAAATTTAAGCATCTTTCATGGATACAATCAGAATCCATCAGGCAAATATTAAAAATTAAAAAAAATCAGGCTCCAAACTAGACCTGCACATACTATGCAAATGCTTGGCAGCATCTGAAGTTCCTCGACATCTTCTCTGATCCGTATTTTGCATGTAGGCTTGCACTTTATTTGCCTCATATTGTCATTCTACTACTTCAACTACACACTACTACTACTTCTGTCTACTGTGTATAAACACATCTTTTGAATATCTGAGGATTCCTCCTCTGTTACTCTTCCTAAGGTTTGTTATATTTTCTTCCCCATTTAAGGGTGTTTACCTTTTCTAAATCACGGACGACACCATGTAAGGTAAGAATTGCTTTGCTTCATGTCATTCCCCATCTTTCTCCTCTCATTTGCTATCATCTCTCCGCTCTTATCTGTAATAAAGGCATTCAAATGTTTATGCTTGTAGTCTGCTTGTCTGCTTATAAATATAGAAGAATTATAATAGAAAGACAAAAACATTTATTGCTTATATAGTTAATAATGTGCATAATTTACCTTTGGTTTGTGATGTTCAATGTTACAATGCATACTGTGTCTGTTGCGTACTAACACAGTCTGTGACCCCACTGTCTGCAGAGGTCTCCAAATTACTAACTGATAGACAGCACTGGTGACTAATTTAATATTATCAGCACTTCTCATAATCTTCTTTCACTCTCTGATAAGGTTGTAAACCTCGGGTGATGGCCTATCGGTGAGTGAATGTGTCCATGTGAGTGTGTTATATGGTCTGTGTGTTAAGTCTCGACTTAAAACACATTTGTATTCTTTGGCGTTTGAGTCTGTTTACGGGCACCTGCGCTTGTGTCTTAATTTTAATTAATAATTAACTTTGGTCAATTCTGGTTGTTTTTAAATGTGCTTTATAAATAAACTTGACTTGACTTGTGTATGTTTCAGAGAAAGCGAGAGGGAGAGCGAGCGAGACAGAGCGAGAACATTTTTATTAATTTATCTTTGCTGTGGCCAGAGTGATAATTTAGAGAGGGATCTATCTGCAGCTCACTTCATCATGCTGATTATTAATAAAATGAGACCTGGAAGGCTATTTCATCCAGATCGAGCACATCTCCTCCCTAAATCACAATCGGTAGGTTAAATTGAACCCACAGCACATAAAGGAAGAGTCTAAAAAGATGGCTTCATCAGAAATTTATAGTTTGTATTTGTAACATCTGTCATGTGAAAACTGGAAACTATGCAGATGTAGTAAGATTGCATTATTTTGGTCAGTTCAAAATACTTCAGCCTCACCACCCGCTGACCCCTGTACCAGGAGAAACCAACACATCAAGGGCTGCCTGTCTCTATACACAGAGCTCACAGAAAGGTAAAGTCTGATTACAGCATCTGTCCTTGTGAGGCCTTGGTCTCGTTTTCTCTGTCCCTTTTCAGGCAGGTGAGATCAGAACAATCCATTAGCATGTGTTTGCCTTGCAATTTTGTCTTATTGTAGCATCCCGCAGGGGTTGAGTGTCCTCAATCACTGTCAAATGTCAACTGATCAACAGGCTAGAGCGGCAGGACGGTCTCTGACCATAGCTTCCCATACCATCTCCCACAACACTCCTCTTTATGTCATCCCTCATATCTCCTCCTCTTTTCTCCTCCAGCCCCGCGTCCTTCCTCTCCCCAACAGCGAGCACTGTATCGTTAAGAATCCTGAGCTCTGCTCATCAATAATTGAACACCCACAATCATGTAGAATTCTCTAAGAACCCTGTCTGCCACCCTTTGTACTTCTGCGCTATGAATTGATTAATATTTCATTTGTGTGTGTGTGACTGTGTGTGTGTGTGTTGAGGTTAATGTGCTGTCTCATCAAGCTCCTTCTTTGAAACCATAAACATATCCTCTCACTGTTCAATGTCCCTTCCTCTCCTGAGAAAGTACCTACTGTAAAATGCCATTTAATATATCACCTTTCCCCCACAGAACAGACTAACTGCTAAACATGAGCGCCGCCCCCTGGACCTTTAACTGTCCTGTAATTGATATACTGTAAGAGACACAGAGTGAGATGATGATTTACAAGCTGCAGCCACCTCACAACAGTCCACAGCTGCTAATCATATGACTTCTGAGTTCATGTTAATCCAAAATGGCGCACAGGTAATAACACGTTGTAGTTAAAGAAGCTTTACTCTCCACATCTATGTGACAAAAGATTCAGTGTGAAACAGAGCAAAAAAATGTTGCACCCATAATATACTTTGGCTAAAAGTTGCACAATATAAATCTTCAACCTTGATAGATGTTTAAACACTGTTATTTGTCTCCAACCTTCTGTGACATTACACAATGATAGTAAAACTGCAACATGCCACTCACTACTGAGTGTTTATTACGTAGTAAATAGGTGAACAAGGGACACAGCAAGAGTTTAACTGCACAAGCTTGACATTGTCCAGTAACTTTGATTTATTAAATTAAATAAATAAAAGGAAAATAAAAGGGCAGGGTAAAACTGAGAGGTGTCTCTGTAATACTGTATCCAAACATGGCTGCTCATTTAACTGGTATGAAACTTGTTCATCCAGCGCATGATGTATGAAAAAGTTTGATG
>JALXJV020000010.1:17016191-17111191 GCA_024633595.2 Lepomis macrochirus
GTAACACAGATGAAACGATCTAAGTTCAAAAACATGAAAAGCCTATAAAAATCTGTATGAGTGATTTTATTCCTGAAATGTAACTTGAAAGACTATTTAAGGATTTTAAAGGGTTAAAATTCAGTTACCAGAGCAAAATAGACCGACAGGTTAATTTGGCCAATCAGCTGACAGCATGGTAGGCCTGCCCACCTGCTCCCGTGTTCCTGGGAGCGAGCAAAAGTTTTTTTCCGCTGCTGTGTGTGTGGAGAGACAGAGAAGCGCTGCGCTGCTGTAGAGGGTGAAAACTGTGGAAAAAACGGAGAAAACTTGAGGAAATACAGCTAAAAAACGAGCTACACTGAGGCTAACTTCAGCACTACAAACGTGGTAGCTAACTGCTGTAAGAGTTTAGTTGTAAATTCAGTGTTTTGATATAGTGTTTGAGACGACTACTAGCAGTGTCGGTAGCTTTGAAGTCCGTAGGATTTCCGCTGACGCACAGTCTTTGCTGGTTCAAGAGCGAGGTAAATCATTTAAAACTGTTTTTGTTCATTCTTTATCACATTACTGTGAAAGCTAATTTTTTTGCACTGAGAGAAAGTAATGAAAGTTGTAAATGGTCTCATATGTTCGGTTTTAGAAGACCTTGTGGCTTTACTGGGCGCCGCCATTTTGGGTGTGTGTGTCCAGTCAGCTCTGGTGAAATCGGTGAGAATGTTCATTTCAACTTAAAAATTTCGCTTGCTATGCACCTTAAATTATTTATGTGCACTTAATGAATATGAAGCTACATTTAGTTTAACAAGCTGGTTTACTGTGTTGTTAATGTGTAAATTCAGCTTACTTTATTTTGCACTTGCATAAAAACTTTGTTCTAATGTGCAGTTAATTTGTGAAGCTCATCTGGTTGTGTGCAACCAAGTTATTTATGTTTATATGTTGAATAGTGAGAGAGAGGCATAGAAAGTAAACACCCACAGTATGTATATCATTGTGTATTGTGAATTTCATGTGGCGTATATTATTGCATGAGACTTAAGCAGTGAATATCTCTCTGACCCTGTCTGTTGACAGGTCAGGTTTTTTTTTTTTTTGTTTGTTTTTTTTGTGTGTGTGCGTGTTTTTTCGTCCATTGTCTGGATTGGATCTGCGGATGAAAATTGATGGCGAGCCGTCCCTCTTGAATGATTGTGGGAGCCATTCCCTCTTCAGGATCACTGGACCTGTCCCGCTACTACTGCACTTTGTGGTGTGGTAGGCTCCGTCACAACACAAAACCCCTTTACTCATCTTCACACTCCTTCCCCCCACACACATACATACACCAACCCTAAGGAACTCTGAACTCTGACTTACCTTTGACACATCCATTTTTTTGTTTGGACCTTGGACCTCCTTAAACAAACTTACTTAACCTGTTCACACCTTGGGACTGAGAATTTGGAGCTGAGTAGTAGGAATCATTCCTGCAGTAAGGGTTACTGTTGTATTATGTGAATTCTACTGGATTGTACTATTGAACTGGATCTGAACAAACTTGAATGTGGTGTTATTAACAGGAATTCAGGTTTAAAGGGTGCACCCGGGAATTTAATTACAGAACTACTTGAAAGAGTGAAATACTCACTTTAGGTTTGGAAAGTAAGCAATTTTATGCTGTTGTCATGGCCGATTGTGAAATCTATAAGTGCCTTGTTTAATTATTGTATTTTTATTTTTGGTACCAACTAACTTTTTTTATTTTATACATATCTTTAAATATAAAAAGCCGGCATTACCTTACATCTAATCCTTGGTCTCTGAGTCTCATTTTAAACACCTCACTTTTGCTCCAGCAGCCGAACCAACCGACTTAACAAACCTATCAGAACACGGCCCTACCCATAATCCTTCCTGTGTGCTACAGTTGTGGCGAGCCAGCCAGGAGCAATACTGAGTGTTTAACTGAGACATTATTGGTCCAATTTCCTACAGTTGGTTACGTCCAACATCCTAAAGCCAGGTATCTTAGACCAAGTCCGGCAATATGGATATAGTAATGCGTGAATCGATTAAAATCCCCAATTCTGTAGTTGTTAGTGGGATAACTGACACAGATATTGATGAAGTAGTATCCACTTGCCTTGAAAAACATGGTTCAATTAACCGCCACTTCCGCATAGATGCCCCAGAGTCAGACTTCCATCACCACGTGATAGTAGAGTTCACATATGGCACCGCCATGCTAACATTAGAGCCCTTGCTGCCACTCAAGCTTGAAAGTTCTGTTCAACCAGGTACCAGTTATGAAGTACAGAGCTTGGCAAGTGTTTATGCATTAGATGCTCGCAACATTGCCACTAGAACATACATGACCCAGCTGCAGGAAATTGCAAAATTGAGTGGAAATTCGCTGGAACAAATGCTGAAAGAGGAATTGGCAAGTCTTGCTTCATCCACCATTCCTTCGCATGATTGTCAGGACTCCTCCTTTGAGCAGACATCACTCGTCCAAACAGAACCACTCACACAGGGTGACCTATTGTCTTCCCCAAGCCCACATCCTGCAAACTCTTCTGAGCCTTCAGCCCTTGAATCACCTCTTGATCCACTGCAACCTTGCACTTCCTCGACCCTAAGCAAAAACCTGATTGATTTCACTCCACTACCAACTCCACCTGCTACAGCAAATGGCACCTTTCAGCCCATACTCAACCTTAACCCACCCAGTGTTCAGCGAGTGGTAGTCGAACATGTTGTGCGCAGCAGTGAAACCACATCACACTTCGCCATACCAAGTAGGCTTCGAGCTTTTTCAGGGAAAAGTCCCCGTCCCAACAACGAAGCAGACTATGACACATGGCGCACTAGTGTTGAAGTACTCATGAAAGACCCAGCAGTTTCTGACTTAAACTGTACACATCGCATTCTTGACAGCCTCCTTCCACCTGCTACAGAGATGACTAAGCATTTAGGTCCACAGGCTAAACCTTCTGCTTATCTTGATATTCTTGACTCTGCCTTTGGTGCGGTTGAAGATGGTGATGAACTTTATGCCAGGTTCCTGAGCACACTTCAGAATGAAGGAGAAAAGCCATCATCCTTCCTTCAGAGATTGCATGTGTGTCTGAGCATGACTATGAGGCTCGGAGGTGTTTCTGCGTCTGAGTTTGACAAGCAGCTTCTTAAACAGTTCTGCCGCGGTTGCTGGGATAATGCCCTTATAGTTGACCTCCAACTACAGCAAAAGAAGGGGAGCCCGCCTTCCTTTGCAGAACTCCTGTTAATGTTAAGAACAGAGGAGGATAAACAGGCAGCAAAAGTTAGCCGTATGAGACAGCATTTGGGCACAGCCAAGCCTGCTCTTAGCACCACTAAGCAGCGTGTCATGTCTCATCTGCAAACTGTACATGCCACTGCTGAGTCTGAAATCGATGTTTTAAAGAAACAAATAGCTGACATTACTGCTCAGGTCAGTAGTCTGAAACGTGAGAACAACAAACAGGAGCAACCTGTACGACAGAAAGCCAAGTCCCTTGTAGAGAGTGCTAAAGTCGAGGCCCGCCCTGTCAAAAAGAAAGTTTCTCAACATCAGAGTCCTGTTGCCAAAGTCCACAGCAAACCACGTCCTTGGTACTGCTTTCAGTGTGGCGAGGACGGTCACATCGCTTCAGCTTGTGATAATGAGCCAAATCCCTCCCTTGTAGCTGCCAAGAAAAAACAGTTGAGAGAAAGGCAAGCTATCTGGGAGGCTTCTAATGTCCCTGAGGAAAAGCCTCATTTAAACTGACATCTGCTCCCATCGAGGGACACATGGGAGCCATACCTGACAAATCTTGTCCCAAACCTAAGAAGCCAGTCTTGAAGAGAGCTCAGCTCAGAGAGCACGCTGTTAAACTTCCACGAGGCCTCGTCGGAACAAAAACTACAGCTCAAGTTACTATTGCAGGGGAAACTGTTAACTGTATCTTGGATAGCGGGTCACAGGTGACTACTGTACCCCAATCCTTTTATGAGCAGCATCTTTCAGAACTGGCTATTCATCCACTGAATGATCTCCTTGACGTAGAGGGTGCTAACGGCCAATCAGTTCCCTACTTGGGATATATTGATCTTTCCATTACCTTTCCTAAAGACTTTGTAGGGTCTGAAATTGAAATCCACACACTGGCTTTGGTCATTCCCCACCTGCGCTCGGCAGCGCGGGAACAGGTGCTTATTGGCACCAACACTCTTGATGCGCTTTATGCTGATTTCAGTACTCATCCTGCATGCTCTACTTTTCAGCCTTCATCTTATGGCTATCGAGTTGTTCTTAAAATCCTTGAAATGCGGCAGAAGACCTCAAACGGTTGTAACATTGGTTGGGCTAAGCTGCAAGGAAAGAGCCCTGAAGTTGTCCCTGCACGGCAGTCGGTCGTTCTTGAAGGCTTGGTAAACATCTCCAGTGCTCACTCTGAGAAGTGTGTCATCCTTGAGCAGCCGTCAGCCTCTTCCTTACCAGGTGGCCTATTGGTGTCGGCCAGCCTAGTCAACCTGCCCATGAAACAACCCTGTAAGTTGCCTGTTGTGTTGAAGAATGAGACTGACCATGACATTGTCATACCTCCTAAAACAGTGTTGGCCGATGTTAATGCCATAGTGCGTGTTCTTCACAAAGAGCAAACGGTGAAAGAGTCAAATCCACCTGAAACACAGAAAGATTCCCCTCAGTCTGAAAGTTTGAGCTTTAATTTTGGAGACTCTCCATTGCCCACTGAATGGAAGGAACGTGTGACAAACATGCTGAATTCTATGCCAGAAGTCTTTTCCCATCATGACCTGGATTTTGGGCACACAGATAAGGTCAAACACCACATCAAGCTCAATGATGAGACACCTTTTAAATACAGAGCCCGACCAATACATCCCCATGACGTGGAGGCAGTAAGGAAACACCTTCAGGAGCTCCTCGACTCAGGAGTCATACGGGAATCAGAGTCCCCATTTGCCTCTCCCATTGTCGTCGTAAGGAAGAAGGATGGTTCTGTTCGTCTTTGTATAGACTTCAGAAAGCTGAACCTTCAGACCATCAAGGACGCGTATGCCCTCCCAAATCTTGAGGAGGCTTTTTCAGCCCTAGCAGGGTCGAAGTGGTTCTCCGTCCTTGATCTTAAGTCGGGGTATTACCAAATTGAAATGGAAGAATCTGACAAGCAGAAGACGGCATTTGTCTGTCCACTAGGATTCTGGGAATTCAACAGGATGCCCCAGGGAATCACAAATGCGCCGTCAACCTTCCAGCGACTTATGGAGAAGTGTATGGGGAAGATGAACCTGAAAGAGGTTTTAGTGTTCATTGACGACTTGATCATCTTCTCATCATCCTTGGAAGAACATGAGCAGCGCCTGAAGCGTGTACTGCAGCGACTAAAGGAATACGGATTGAAGTTAGCTCCAGAAAAATGCAAATTCTTCCAGACCTCTGTAAGATACCTTGGCCATGTAGTGTCAGAGCAGGGTGTAGAAACAGACCCAGAGAAGATTGTGGCCCTAACATCTTGGCCTGTCCCCACTAACCTGAAAGAACTTAGGTCCTTTCTAGGCTTTGCTGGATATTACAGAAGGTTTATTCAAGGGTACTCTCAGATTGTCAAGCCCCTCAATGAACTAACTTCTGGGTATCCACCACTTAGAAAGGGAAGCAAAAAGCCTCAAAAGAGTACTAGCCAAGAGTACCACAACCCGAAAGAGCCTTTTGGTCAGAGGTGGACGTCTCTTTGTCAGGAAGCATTTGATCTGATAATCCAAAAGTTAACTTCAGCTCCTGTCCTGGGTTTTGCCAACCCCCAGCTTCCTTACATCCTGCATACGGATGCCAGCACCATCGGTTTGGGAGCTGCGTTGTATCAGCTCCAGGATGGCCAAATGAGAGCAATAGCTTTTGCAAGCCGAGGACTTTCAAAAAGTGAGATGAAGTATCCTGCCCATAAGCTAGAGTTCTTGGCCCTCAAATGGGCAGTCACTGAGAAATTTTCTGACTACTTATATGGTGTGGACTTCAAAGTGGTGACTGACAGCAATCCGCTGACTTACATCTTAACATCTGCAAAACTTGATGCAACAAGTTACAGGTGGCTGTCAGCGCTTTCCACTTACTCTTTCCAACTCCAGTATCGAGCCGGCAAGCAAAACCTAGATGCCGACGCACTGTCTCGCCGCTCCCATGGTGCACCAGAGGATGATCCCACATTTAGAAAAGAAAGTGAGAGAATCCGACAGTTTGCACTTTATCACCTGAGCGACATTGAACCTTCACACACTGTTCCTCTTGATGTAGTCCAAGCTATCTGTGACCGACACACTGTTCAAATTGCTGAAGACAGCAATGATAAACTCCCAAATCACGGGCTAGCTTTAGTTGAGTCCCTTGCTCATCATTCCATGGCTATCCCAGACAGCTTTCAGGAAGAGCAAATTGATGGGTTTCCTCTCATCCCATCTCTTTCTGAGGATGAGCTAAGAGAAAAGCAGAGATTTGATCCTGCAATCAATGAGGTGATCATTCAAATGGAGACTGGTCAAGCTCCACCTTCCCGTCTTAAGGTTGAACTGCCTGAACTCCCTTTGCTGCTACGTGAGCTCAACCGGCTGGAGCTACACAATGGAGTGCTCTATCGAAGGAGACAAGATGGGCCCGATATCATCTTTCAGCTAGTGCTTCCTGAGGAGCTAAGATCAGTTGCACTAAAAAGCCTCCATGATGACATGGGCCACATGGGAGTTGAGCGGACTGTAGATCTAGCCAGAGCCAGATTTTATTGGCCAAAGATGTATATGGCTATTGAAAAGATGATCGGAACTTGTGAGCGTTGTAGTACCGGAAGTCCCCACCTGAGAGAGCCGCACCACTGATAAATATAAAGACAAGTAGGCCTCTTGAATTGGTGTGTATGGATTTCTTGTCCTTGGAACCAGACCAGTCCAACACAAAAGATATTTTGGTCATCACTGATCACTTCACTAAGTACGCTGTAGCTGTGCCAACACCCAACCAGCGAAGCTCGCGACCAGTAGCAAAGAGTCTGTGGGAGAATTTCATAGGACATTATGGCTTCCCAGAGCGACTACATAGCGACCAAGGCCCTGACTTTGAGTCAAAGACCATAAAAGAACTCTGTGAGCTCACTGGCACGAAGAAAGTGCGTACAACCCCGTACCATCCGAGAGGAAATCCGGTTGAGAGATTCAATCGCACTCTCCTCCAAATGCTTGGTACACTAAGTCATCATGAAAAACAACACTGGAAAGACTTTGTGAAACCTCTTGTACATGCGTACAATTGTACGAAAAATGAAGTGACAGGATTCTCCCCCTATGAATTGATGTTTGGGAGACAACCAAGGCTTCCAATCGATCTAGCCTTTGGTTTGCCCATCAACACTGAAAAGAAGTCACATTCTCAATATGTCAGTGACTTGAGGTGTCGCTTGGAAGAGAGCTACAAGATCGCTACTTCTAATGCACAGAAAAATGCAGATCGCAATAAAATGCGATTTGATAAACGGGTCATCAATTCAACCCTGGAGATTGGTGACAGAGTTCTTGTCCGCAATGTTAAGTTGCGCGGAAAGCACAAACTAGCGAATAAGTGGGAAGATGATGTGTACGTTGTTGTCAAGAAAGCTGGTGATTTACCGGTCTACACAGTTAAGCCTGAAAGCAAAGATGGACCTGTGCGTACTCTACATCGCGACCTGCTCCTTGCTTGTGGCTTTCTGCCAGCAACAACGTTAACGGACGAGCCTCCCAAACAACCATCAGTCATGAGACGGAGGACAAGACAGAGTCCCATCAATGAGGGTGAGGAGGAGGAGTTTTCTGACTCAGAGGATATGCCTGCTTGGGTATCTGTTCATCTTCCTACCCGAGAACCTGATGTGTTAATCACTGTTCATGAGACTCATGGGTTGAGCAATCCTTGTGAGACTAAACAATGTGATCCACCTGATGTGTTTTCTAGTCCTGTACCATCTGTGGTTAAATCCTTTGCAGAGGACAGCGACAAAGACTTATCCACCCAGAACTCACCTGAATCTCCGGAGCCAGAGGTTCAAGAGCCTGAACTAGTCAACTTACCTGAACCTGTGAACTTACCTTGTGGAGATATTCCACCTGAACATGACGATTTACCTGAATCTGACACTTTACCTGATAATGACGTACCTGTTGATAATCCTCTGAACACATGTCAGCAACCACCTGAGTTGTCGTCTCTCAGTAATGAGGAATTCCCTGTGTTGCCAGAAACAACATCCCCGGAAGAGGAGGGATCTGAAATGGCAAGCACTGTAACTGAACAGCCTAAACCAGTAGAAGCACAGAGTGACGGACCCCAAGTTGCTCAAACCCCTCTTCGTCAGCTCTCACCGAACACATGGAAAGCCTGAGAGATTAAACTACACAAGATTAGGTAGCCCTTTATTGTTTGTGGCTGAATGCCCTTTTCAAGGTCTGAGTGAGGCGTTTGCAAGTTCCCTTCAGGGATTTGATTACTCAGACATACAGCCACAACCATCTTAGGCACTATAAACAAACTTGTGACTCAGTCGTCACTCCTGCATATGCACAGGGACGTGCATACCTTCAGAAGGGGAGGGTGTAACACAGATGAAACGATCTAAGTTCAAAAACATGAAAAGCCTATAAAAATCTGTATGAGTGATTTTATTCCTGAAATGTAACTTGAAAGACTATTTAAGGATTTTAAAGGGTTAAAATTCAGTTACCAGAGCAAAATAGACCGACAGGTTAATTTGGCCAATCAGCTGACAGCATGGTAGGCCTGCCCACCTGCTCCCGTGTTCCTGGGAGCGAGCAAAAGTTTTTTTTCCGCTGCTGTGTGTGTGGAGAGACAGAGAAGGCCATGCTGCTGTAGAGGGTGAAAACTGTGGAAAAAACGGAGAAAACTTGAGGAAATACAGCTAAAAAACGAGCTACACTGAGGCTAACTTCAGCACTACAAACGTGGTAGCTAACTGCTGTAAGAGTTTAGTTGTAAATTCAGTGTTTTGATATAGTGTTTGAGACTGACTACTAGCAGTGTCGGTAGCTTTGAAGTCCAGTAGGATTTCCAGCGACGCACAGTCTTTGCTGGTTCAAGAGCGAGGTAAATCATTTAAAACTGTTTTTGTTCATTCTTTATCACATTACTGTGAAAGCTAATTTTTTTTTGCACTGAGAGAAAGTAATGAAAGTTGTAAATGGTCTCATATGTTCGGTTTTAGAAGACCTTGTGGCTTTACTGAGCCGCCATTTTGGGTGTGTGTGTCCAGTCAGCTCTGGTGAAATCGGTGAGAATGTTCATTTCAACTTAAAATTTCGCTTGCTATGCACCTTAAATTATTTATGTGCACTTAATGAATATGAAGCTACATTTTTAGTTTAACAAGCTGGTTTACTGTGTTGTTAATGTGTAAATTCAGCTTACTTTATTTTGCACTTGCATAAAAACTTTGTTCTAATGTGCAGTTAATTTGTGAAGCTCATCTGGTTGTGTGCAACCAAGTTATTTATGTTTATATGTTGAATAGTGAGAGAGAGGCATAGAAAGTAAACACCCACAGTATGTATATCATTGTGTATTGTGAATTTCATGTGACGTATATTATTGCATGAGACTTAAGCAGTGAATATCTCTCTGACCCTGTCTGTTGACAGGTCAGGTTTTTTTTTGTTTGTTTTTTTGTGTGTGTGCGTGTTTTTCAGTCCATTGTCTGGATTGGATCTATGGATGAAAATTGATGGCGAGCCGTCCCTCTTGAATGATTGTGGGAGCCATTCCTCTTCAGGATCACTGGACCTGTCCCGCTACTACTGCACTTTGTGGTGTGGTAGGCCCCGCCACAACACAAAACCCCTTTACTCATCTTCACACTCCTTCCCCACACACATACATACACCAACCCTAAGGAACTCTGAACTCTGACTTACCTTTGACACATCCATTTTTTTGTTTGGACCTTGGACCTCCTTAAACAAACTTACTTAACCTGTTCACACCTTTGGGACTGAGAATTTGGAGCTGAGTAGTAGGAATCATTCCTGCAGTAAGGGTTACTGTTGTATTATGTGAATTCTACTGGATTGTACTATTGAACTGGATCTGAACAAACTTGAATGTGGTGTTATTAACAGGAATTCAGGTTTAAAGGGTGCACCCGGAATTTAATTACAGAACTACTTGAAAGAGTGAAATACTCACTTTAGGTTTGGAAAGTAAGCAATTTTATGCTGTTGTCATGGCCGATTGTGAAATCTATAAGTGCCTTGTTTAATTATTGTATTTTTATTTTTGGTACCAACCAACTTTTTTTATTTTATACATATCTTTAAATATAAAAAGCCGGCATTACCTTACATCTAATCCTTGGTCTCTGAGTCTCATTTTAAACACCTCACTTTTGCTCCAGCAGCCGAACCAACCGACTTAACAAACCTATCAGAACACGGCCCTACCCATAATCCTTCCTGTGTGCTACATGTACATTTTCAGCCTTAGTTTCACTCCAGTTTATTTTACGATTTTGTGTTCGACTAAAAGTTTTTCTCGGACAGTTTTACTACTATTGCCAAACTGCACTGTGCTGCGGGCTAGGTATACACAGGCATAAACATGAACGTTTACAAATATGTAAACTGATATCACACACTGACCCTCATATCTAGTCAAATGAAGCGTACATAGTAAACACCTGAAGTGGTCAAACAAGGACAAAAGTTTAGTGCACGTTTAAAAACTTAGAGATCTTAGAGAGAGACTCAGAGAGAACTATGGTATGTTTTGAAAAGGTAGAAACAGTAATGTGAACCAACAACATGAAAAGCAAATAGCCAGACAAGTATTTATGTGTAAAAGGAAATTGGTGTTCTGAGAGATAGCGAATCTTCAGGCTTGAAAAGCCTAGCGTGACAAAAGGGAGGAATAACATACTTTTGTAGTCAAGGTGAAATAAAAAAAATGAATAAAACATTTAAGATACACATTAAAATGATAATAATCTGATTCACCACCACCAAACATATAACATTGCTCAGTGAAAGGTTTCCAAAACTCCATTAAACAACCTCCTTGTGTGACTCCCTGAATCTATTTTAATTTGGTAGTGGTGAATTAAAAATTTAGGAACATCTCAAGTGAGTTTTGTCATTTTTAAAGACCCACAAGTAACAAAGAACTGAGAGCCTTAAGCAAAAGCACAAGAACAATGGGTATTTTCATTACAATAAATTTCATAAAATACCATCACTTTCATTTCATAACGCTAATCCTATTTGACAGATCTGCATCCACACACACACACAGTTTGACTCACCCACTGAGGACCACAATGAAGTCCATTACGTTCCATCCGTTCCTGAGGTAGGAGCCTTTATGAAATACAAAGCCCAGGGCGATGATCTTTATCCCAGCCTCGAAACAGAACATCCCGATGAAGTAGGGCTCTGTCTTCTCCTGTGAGTGCAAAGCCGGAGAAGAGTCGGACAATCAGTGTGATAATTAGCTTACACTGAACTGAAATGGAAGCGCTGTGAATGCAGGTGTCATTTCCGGATTTTATCAGGATCTATTGGCTCCATGAGGTATTCAAGGCTTATTTTTTATTTTCAGGTTGCAGGTGTGGTTGTGTGTGCAGATGTTTCCATGTGTGAATATCTCACCAGTCTCTTAGACATGGGTGTTTTGTCCTCTCCAGGAAGGTGCTGCTCCAGGGCCAAGACGATACAGTTGGCGATGATGGTGGTGAGGATCATATACTCAAACGGAGTGGAGGGCTGAAATTAAGGAACTTTTCACTGACCTAATGTTGAGTGTCTGGTAAAGTATGTTAATAGAAAGGATAAGACATTATATTCTATGTTTGAACGCTGACCCATGAAAAGCTCCAAACCAAACACATTTTCATGTAAATCTTTAAAAACAGGTCATAAATATATACATTCACTTTTTAAAAAGCCTCCATAATTTCCTTAAAAATTTTCACATAAAACTATAAGAAAAATATAGAATATTGCCAGCCTCATTCTTTAAGTAATGTTCACAAAAAAGCAAATAGACTGAAACAGAGAAAGCTCTAAACAGGTTTCTCGGTCACAGTTAAACACAAGTGTTATCTGGTCTATTCATTAGAGCACAGTAGTAGTTCAGGAAATGTGTGCTTATAATAAATGGCAAAGTCTTTTTACGGTTTCTATAGAGGCCACAGAAAGTCTAAGCCCTTGGATGGAGAGATTAGGATTCAGTTACATGGTTGGGGAAAATAATTGAGTTAATTACAATAAATCCCAGAAGCACTGTAAATACAATGTCATTTAAGTGTAGATAGACAGGCTAACATCTCTGTGTGAAACCGAATTAACCTGGCATGTTGTAAGCCCCAGGACCGTAGACACAACCAGACGCAGGCTGTACCTTATCTGAGGTCAGCTGCAACAGACAGCGACACACACACAAACACAAAGAGGCAAGAGAAGGCTTATCGGGGCAGGATGACTGGGTGGGCATGAGAAGTGATCCTATAAACAGGGTCACTCTTACTACAAGCTTCACTGCCTGTTCTCCGAGACCTGTATTGGTTGTCGGTTCAACTCCAGCCGCTCTGGGGTTGAGCTAAGCCAGCAATGTGCTCTTCATCTAATGCTCTGCGTGGGCAGTCCCCTTTCCCTTGGTTATGTGCAGAAGAGGTAGGAAGAAAGGCAGCTTAAATCTGCAGAGTGGAGACTGGGAGGGAGAGCAGAAGGAAGAAGGAAGCAGAGATAACAAGGAAGAATTACACAGGAGAAAGTGATAAGAAGGATGGTGTTGAGTAATCAGAGGAGGAGAAGATGATGGTTGTATAGAGAGTCAGAAGCTTGCAAAAAAGGTGGGAGAGGAAGAGGCAATGAGACCAAATAAGACTGACACAAACAGATCAATGTTGCGCTGGCAGCTGTACCCAGCAGTGTTACTCAGGGACATGTGAGCAGTGAGAAGCTAAATAAACAGAGCAAACTCAATCTTACTCCCACCAGCCTGCAGGGATTCTAACTTAAACCTAAGGCTGCGCCACAGATTGCCACTGTGATCACATGTTAATCTCTGAGAGGTTTTTGAAAAAACAAAACTATAGCAGCCATCAGCTGTTGATGATGAGCATGAAAACAAATAGAAAAAAGTCATCTACTTGCATAATATCTGTCTCAGGCTCAGGGGTTGATGTCAAGTCTGCCTTTTCAACACATGAAGTGTACATTTTGATTCACTTCCCTGCAATAGCATCACTTTAGCCTGACTGAAAGCTCTCAGCAGCAGCCAGTCGCCACACCCTGCATTCCCTCAAACACACACAACAAACAGGAGGAGCGGGGAGACGAGAAGGGAAAGATAGAGGAGAGAGAAGTAAGGAAGGGGAGAAAAGAGAGAAAATGAAGATAGAAAGACAGAGGTATCCAAGGCAACAGGCTTCTCTTACAGCCAAAAGTCAATGCTACACGATGGTTACTGGGCAGCTGAACTATCTCTGCGGTCACACACACACACACACACACACAGGCTACAGCTTTTTGCCATGTATCAGGCTAAATTTAACCACTACATGACAGATCTTGAGGAGCAGTAACAGCTTAGTATCAGTCAAAAATATTTTTTCATTATTGTCAAAGGGATCACCAAGAGAATGACACTGTGTTAGATTTCAATTTGTGGTAATTTCTTAAAATAGAATCAAAAGAAATAAACAACGATACATTAATATATATTTTATTTTTGTAAGTATTTTTCAATATATTTATCATTTTCATGATTTAAATATTTATATATTGTTGTGATAGTTCTTTGTATTGTGGGTCATTTCTTTGGGTGATAGAACATTGTTGACTGGTGTTTATTTTTTTCTGTGACCAGTCTTTTCAACATTAAAAGCACCTTCCACCTGAATAACTGACGTTTTGACCACTTGGGGGCAGAGTACCACGGCTGCATGCACATCACTAAAATAGCATCACCTTTTAAGTTAATATGGCAAAGGTGCAAGCAAAGTTTCTGACAACATCACATATGTAAATCAAATATTTACTCTTTAAGCTCTGTTTTTGGTCTCCACCTACACCAACCAATTCGGGCTTTAGTTGTTTGCAACTGCAAAAATGCTATGTTCATACCTTATTGTTTTACACTTCGATGCATGTTAAAGTATAAATCAGTGATTTAGAAATTCAAAAAGCAAGATGAGGGCAGTAATGGTTCAAGTGAAGGATCAAGTGGATCGCCATTGGCTGTCCATAACCAGACTTCAGACTTGGAAGTTTTGCCATGTTTTTTGTTGATTTACTGTTGTATTTTTATCTAACTTGGTGTTAGCATATTACGCGGCTAACGCAGCTAGCAGACTGGGTGATGTTGGACTTATATGTAATATTGAGTGACACTCAAGAGAAACTGTGATAAAAGTTAAGCCTCATTTGAAGCTCACTAAATAACGTGAGTAGTAGGTTGGATGCCTGTAACTGTTGGTTTATGTGGCTTTTTGTGGAGCTTTAGCTATACTATAGTGCAGTTGTTAGTTATTACACAGAAGCCCATTCTGCTCCACACCAGTGTGTGCACGTGTGTTGCTGCTGTATATAAATGTCAGTATACTTGATAGACATGCCTTGAAGTTAACAACAAAGCTACGCGTGAAAAAGACATGTTCAAACTGCAGGAATTTGCTTGGCAACGTGTAACTTGGTCTAGCACCCAGCAGCTAGCTTGCTCAGACCATAAAGCTGTTTGTAGCTTGCTGGGAAGTGAGTTGAGATTCATAAATACAGTTAATATGCCTAACATAAAAGTACTTCATATAATATAAATTAAGTAATTGACAAAAACAAAACAAAAACGGCATCAGTACTTCATACTGCACTGTTTAGCCACTATAAATCACCGCAACATCCCTGCCATCATATATACACAGTCATTTTATCAATTGTTATTACTGATTTGGCCTCTGCAGTCTTTTTGATCATATATTCTGTAATCACAGAAGCATGTTGACTTATTTGCCCAAGAGCCTTTAAATAATGGATGGGTTGTATACAGATGTTCCCTGACTCCCCAAGAAATTTTAATAAATTCTCTCGATGTAACACTCAATGTTGAGTTTATCATAAGTTACACACCCAACAAGTGTCTTTAACCAAAACCCATCTCTTCTCTGGAGTGTGACGTTGATCACGGATCGTCTACCAGCTTTAGCAGCGAGGTCGTCTCGTGAGCAATCCTCTGAGTCACAGTGACGCTGGCACTCTGCCTCGATTCCTCAAACATGCAAAAATAGACATGGAGACAGAGTGTGATGCCCTGTGCCTCTGTGCATACGCTCAAGCTCAGATTGGAGCCAAGGCCCTGCGATTATTATTACAGAGATGAAAATCAAAATGAATCGGAGGCATCTGAGCCTGGCTTATTGGAAATCTGTGAATTATCAGCAGCGTGTCTGTGTGTGTTAAAGGCAGAGAGCAGCATTAAATATACAATTACAGAGGAAAGCCAGGGGTATAATCTCCATTTGGAGTAAAATTAACTCTATTTAAGCTTGTGATATGAAAACAGTGATACACAACATCAATTTCTATTGAGAATTCAAACTGAGCGATTATTAAAAGATGCATAAGATATAAGATATTGTCATCTGCATGGATTAAACAGACGGCTGCATCAAACATAGTAGCCTACAATCTTTCTTTAATTCCATATCACCACCACACCTCAGTGGCCACCTTGAGCCAACTAATCAATCCTGAGGATAAATGTGGCCATATTTCAGTCAGTCCTGTGAGTAAACTGAGTCAACTCAGAGGCACAGGCCAAAACTCTTATATACACCTCTTGGTCAGGAAATACATAAGCTTGTGCATATACAGGATGTAGGGAACATGTCTGATGTGTTTTCTGAATTGGTTTTATTAATCTTCTGTAAGCAGATTGGAGACCATTGCATACTTAGCATAGTAGCAGACCACATTTTTTAGTCTCATTTTCTTCAGCTCCAAATCTGCTCTCATTAAAAAAGTAAAAACGCAAGTAATAAGTTGAAAAAATGTTTTTTGTAATTGGAAATAAATGAGAGTAGGACCATAAGAGCACTAGGGACACCAAGGTCATTTCCTTGCTATTTTTCTATTTTAATTTTTCATGCAAGGATACAATTTAGTTAGAGTGGAATTAATGGCCTTCCTCAAGTGTAAGCTGTCCCTAGAGACATATGCAAAGAATTTACAACTGACAATGCACCATTAATTAAATTACCATCTGCGTATTTCAAATCTTGGGTAGGCCTCTCAGTGAAGTGAAAATCATTTTTAAAAAGAGCCATAACATTACCTGTTGAACACCTAAAATGTCTATATTTAAAAAGTCTGAAAAGCAGCAAGTACATGGTTATTTTTGTGTGGCCTAATGAAACAAACTATTAAATCCACCAATCAATTATTTAGAAGTGTACCTGCTCAATGGGAAACTTCCCACTGCGGGGGATCCCAGTGGGGATCAGACAGGAGGATCAGCTGCCAGTCCTGCCACACTAAACTCTGGCCGTGTGCTTAATTAGCTCTGCCTCTTCCCTGCCAGGCCTCGATCAGCCTTCCATTAACTGCAACCAGGTAGGATGACAGTCAGACTCACACGTCCATGTACACACACATTAACCACCCCTTAATAAGAGAGGATATGTTCTCAGATATATATCAAAACATTGTGTAATATGCTCTTACACAGAACTGAACGACTGAAGCCCTTGGATTATTCCTGAATTGATCGCCTGCTGTTAATTGAGCACTCAGAGAAAGACAGAGCCTCTTACTGTGAGGTGACAGCGGCAAGTTGTGCTCCAAAAGCAGGGTTGACCTTTGCGAAATGTCCTGCAGTGATTGTGTGTGTTTGTGCTCTTGTCTTCCTATTACTGTGAAGACCAATTTGAATTTCGGACGATGAAAACAAGGACATTTGTGGAAAACAAGGATGTTTTGGTTTTAGCTTCTTCAAGGGTTAGCAATAAAGATTAAAAATAGAATCAGGTTTGTGTTAAGTTTAGGCCAAGGAATAATCCAGCAAAAAAACAACTTACAAACCTTTTCACACTTATGTTTTACAAACAATAAAATGATAAAACATGTTAATAAATGAGCTTTAGTTTTACCATTGTACAGAGCCAGGCTAGCTGTTTCCCCCTGCTTCCAGTCTCTGTGCTAGGATAAGCTCATGGTAATGAATCTACACTGAGCATAATTATAAATGTAACATTTTTGCTTTTGCCCCCATTCATCATGAGCTAAAGTCAAAGATCTAAAACTTTCTCTATGTACACAAAAGGCCTATTTCTCTCAAATATTGTTCACACATCTGTCAAAATCTTTGTCAGTGAGTACTTCTCCTTTGCTGAGATAATCCAACCGCCTCACAGGTGTGGCATATCAAGATGCTGATCAGACAGCATGGGTATTGTACAGGTATGTCTTAGGCTGGCCACAATAAAAGGCCACTCGAAAATTTGCAGTTTCACTGTATTGGGTGGTCCACGGGGTTCCGGAAACCAGTCAGTATCTGGTGTGACCATGACTTGCCTCATGCATTGCAACACATCTCCTTCGTATGTGCAGAAATTATGTGGTTATGCAAACCGATTGTTGCAGCAGCTGTCCAGGTGGCTGGTTTCAGATGATCTTAGCGGTGAAGATGCTGGAGGTCCTGGGCTGGTGTGGTTACACATGGTCTGCGGTTGTGAGGCCTGTTGGATGTACTGCCAAATTCTCTGAAACACCTTTGGAGACAGCTTATGGTAGAGAAATGAACATTCAATTCATGGGCAACAGCTCTGGTGGACATTCCTGCAGTCAGCATGCCAACTGCACGCTCCCTCAAAACTTGCAACATCTATGGCATTGTGCTGTGCTACATTTTCAAGTGGCCTTTTATTGTGGCCAGCCTAAGGCACACCTGTGCAATATTTATGTTGTCTGATCAGCATATTGATATGCCACACGTGTGAGGATTATCTCGGCACAGGAGAAGTGTTCACTGACACAGATTTTGACAGACTTGTGAACAATATTTGAGAGAAATAGGCCTTTGTATACATAGAGAAAGTCTTAGATTTTTCTGCTCATGATGAATAGGGGGAAAAACAAAAGTGTTGTGTTTATAATTTTGTTCAGAGTAATTAGAATTATCATCTAAGTCTGTAGCTCCCCCTCGGCTTTTTTTAACTTTATAATGAGTTTTAGCTCATTGTTTAGCTGTCTGACCCAAAACATTACTGTTTTGTGTTACTCTCATTGCTCTTGTAGCATCATTTTCGGACGCAGCAAACAGAAGTTTTTAGAAAAAAACTCCACTGTACAGTGACTACTTACTGCAAATGGTGGACGGACACAGCTAGCAGCCAGCTAGTGAACACAGTTGAGCAGAGCCAGTTGGTGCACCAGGAGTTGGTGCATCCCAAAAACAGAGAATGAATATTGGACTATTGGCCAAAAACATCCAGATTCCAAATGAAGATAAGTTTGGTCTATAACTGGTGGATGTGTAAAGAGGACACTATTTGCTAATAATATTAGCTTAAAAAAATGATATGTCAATGCTGTGTTCGCAACTTGTTTCCCAAGGTGGCCAAAACATCTCCAACCACTGGGCATTAAGTTTAGGAAAGGAGTTAAAGAATGACAGTCTAGAAGTGCAGAAATACAAATGTGTCATTGTTTACATATTTGTATGTGTCCCTATTTGTGCTTACTTGTGTATTTACTGTGCATGAATCTTCAAGCTCTAAACATGAGTCTCAAATATTGGAGAGCCGCTCATCACAGCCACAGTGGATATTGACCAGAGCTCAGCAACACTCAGCTCAGCATCACTCCCTTCAAAACCATATTAGCAAACAATATAATATAGTATGACTCAGTGAGTAATGACTTGTTGTAATAGCATATGACACAGCGATCAGACATCATTACATATAATTCCTGTTAATGTCTGTTAATCAGATACTGTAGAGCTCATCAGATGTAATGAGACACTCCCTCCACAACAGCACATTAACCTGGAGGTTATTTAGTCTGACTGCCTTCCTTCTGGTCACTACTGAACACAGATGATTTTGATTTAAAGGCAATTGTATTCTTGACGCACGCCTAAGATGTGCCTGTAGGTGCAGTTATAGTATTGTTAATGGTAATCATCACCCAACCACTGGAGGCCTGAAATATCTGTAATACGGTAACCAACACGATACATGCTTCAACCCTTTTTCCTCAGCTGTTGATTAAAATTTATCCCGTTTCTATTTTTAATCCCCTCAAATGGATAGGCAAAACCAGAGAAAACGACAATAGACAGTGGTCAACAATAGAAGCACACTCATTCTATTTGCTTGGGTTTTTAAAATCAGCAGTAGGCCAGTCAGTGAGTCAGGAAGCTGCTGAATGGAGCAGAACAATAGCAGTGAAGAGGCCACACCTGGCCCCGACACCTGGTGAGCTGCACAGCAGCAGCACAAACACACCACCAATGGACATTTGCGTGAGGTCGTCCTCTTCAGCAACAGAGGAAATAATCCAGCCTCTCCCTTTTCAGTGAGTCATTACGTTTGAGAAAGCAGCCAAATAATTATTAATCAACTGCTAAACATGAATAAGTCTTTTTTGATGTCACTCTGGTTTAGTATTTAGGCAGATAGCCTACATTTTAGTTGGTCAGTTTTTGATAAGTGGTTAGGACTGATCACAATGTAAAATCATACAAAAAAAGATAACCTAAAGATATCGGGTTTACTGTAATATAAAACTGAGAAATGCTTGGAACCAGAGAATGTTTAGCATTTTTTTCTTCAAAAATGACCAAAACGATTAATCGATTATCAAAATAGTTGCCTCTTAATTTTCTGTTGAACTACTAATCAACTTATTATTGCAGCTCTATCCAAGTTTGATATATTTACTGTACATACGTCATCAGGAGGGGCAGTGATTATGGTGGCAACAGCAGGTCTTCATAGCCTTTTGTTGACAGAAAAGATTCACAGCCATAAACAGAGAAACTCCTGTGTCTTCCTCTAATCCACTTTCCACAGACACCTCCTCCCCTTCTGCAGCAGTTTTTTGTCTAGATATAGCTATTGTCATAACCTAAGTCACCCACTGTCGGGTTTTTTGTTCTATAAAATAGTAAACCGGTACACTCAATTAGTCTGATGTTGTGCTTGTTTTTTCGTTTCCTACTTGATCTACTTTCTCAATTCCTGTGCAGTATTGGATTGGATTTAATCAGTGTGAATGAATGAAAAAAGTGTGAGCATGTGTGCGCGCTGTCCATTGTGCTGACATCCCCCATAGACACTATTGCACAGAGACACTAAGTGGCAAAACACTGAAGTGAATGTGGCCGTTTAAGGACTTTTTGTTTGGAAATTGTTTACACTTGGGCAAATATGAGACAATTGCATTCAGATTGGGAGCAACAGACATATTCTGAAAAAAATATTTCTGTTTATTTGATAATCTGGAACCCAGTTTACCCACCTTTGTAATTCACTCCTACAGACTCCGTTCACATCTCAGATGAATGTGTTTGTATTTTTCACACCTTACCCGCTTCACTTCCACCGTGAAGCAGAAAAAGGATATGGCCACTCAGTGATTTTCTTGGCGTACTTCCTGACCACGTTGTCCTCGCCAAAGATGAAGAGAGACCTGTTGACGGTGAAACAGTTCTCCCTGACCGGGATGGGGTTGTACAAGGCCATGGTGCGGGCACGTTGCGCTTTGGTCTGCTTAAAGGCTGGGGAGATGCCACCTGTAGACACGGCCGCCCCATCGCGGTTACGGTTGCGATCGGATCCCCCATCCCCTGAGCTCAACAAGCCCGGGACGTCGTCTCCGAAGCGGGCCATTCTGTCAAAAGTAAACCACACGGGGAAGGAAGACAGGGTGAGACAGGAGGCAGAAAGGAGGTTATAGTCTCCTAGAAAGCAGGGCGCGGTGCTGCACTCGGTATGACAGCAGCGGAGTGGCGAGATCCTGAGCAGTTTTAGTCCATCATCAGTTTTAATCAGCAAAAACACCGATATCAGTGTTCTTCAACTTCAAAACATTTACGGATTTTCCTCCAGTCTGAGGAGTCCAGTTAAAGAAGCACGTCGAGTCCTCCCTTTCAAGCGCACTCTGCGTAAAAAACGACACAAACCCAAAAAGTAATTCAATCCCGCCTCAATTAACAATCCGTCGTCTTAAATGAAGCTGTAAAAACTGATTCATTTTGCAGCGTTTTATCCATCCAAACGCTAATAGCTTCAAGGAAAGCTGCAACAGGTCACGTCTTCAGCCATCCTCCGTCCCCCGAGCGAAAAGCAGAAGAGCGGGTTGATCCATGGATTTTTAAATAAACTCGCAACAGTCCACTGAGTAATTCAGAGCACATCACTCCCGTCTCCTCTCCCCTCTTCTCTGTTGACCACCTACCACAAGAGCACTATCCTACTGCATGCGTAAGAGGACGACCGGGGGGGAAAGAACTTTGGCATTTTCCACGACATTTCCCCCCTCCTCGAAACAATGCGAACAAAACAAGCTGTCAACTACGTGTCACACAGAGGAAGAGATAAGCCCCAATCCGTCTTCTCTGCACTGGGGTAGTGAAGGACGTGTCTCCCGTTTCCCCTACACCAACAGCAAGAGGAAAGAAGACAACAGTGTCTCCTAATGCGACGGATCAGCCCACCTCTGTTAACCTTCATCCAACCCCACATGCAGTCCACTATGCGCAGATCTAGTTAACAAAAAGCGTGTTAACAAAAACAGAAATGCATTAAATTGATAAAGTAATAATGTAATGAAAACAAATATTAGATGTCATTGCCTCCATCTTGACGAGATTATATAAACAATTGACCATTTGACAGCCTTTTCACCTGTTACTCCAGAAATTAACTTCCCTTACTTTAGTATTTTACAAGACATTTCAGCAAAAGCATAAATGTTTACTGTAGGATCACTCCAGCGTTTTAATGTGAGTTGTCAACGACCACTTGAAGATGGGGCCACGCTGTTAACATTGGCTTTACCTTGCGTTGTTCACCCTGCGTGGTCACGCCTCAGGGCGAGCAAACTGAATGCTGGTCACGCATCAGATCTGGAAGGGAGTAAACACCTGTTGTGAAATACACAGCGCCAGCAAGACACTCTGGAGGACAGCAGCAAGCATCTTTGGGCTAATTACAGGGTTCAGAACCTACTGTTGTAAGGCTCGATAGTAAGGGGCAGTCTACTGCTGTGTGCTGGCTGGAGAGGATCATGTCGAGTCTCATGAGGATGTAGGATTTTCACAATGAACGGGGAGAATAGGTGAGCAGGGACTGACGCATGTTGGATTGGAAGGGTGGAGTTTAAAATATTATCTGTGTGATCTAAAAGAACATATATCAAGCAATAATTCTAATAAATTGCTTGGAGTTATTATATTAGTCTTATTGTCAACAAATCACTTGAACCAAACCTAAATTGATCTAGAACGTTTTGTGTAGCCAAAGTCTGACATAGCTTAGTCCTTTGTGCCTCAGTCCTCTGTTACTATCCAATGCTAGGTGCACTAAAACAGCATTAAACACAAAGTAAACCGAAAAGGTGAATGTCGTTAGCAATGCAGGTATTTGGTCATAAACCGGTGTTGAAAAAAATAAAATTTTGTCCTATGATAACCACAGCAATGTTGAGAAATTTTACTCAAAACCACAAATAACAACTTAATGAAATAAAGGCAAAGGAGTTTTCCCAATCAATATACTGTTGTAAATGTTGAGATATTTCACAAGATAAGCAAAAACATTGACCTGCTGGAGGCTCAAGATAAAAAGACAGAGGAACACCTCTGTCAAGATGATCTTTAATCTGAGCATAGTGAATGTCTGTACAAAATCTAATGGCTATCTATCCCAAAGTTGTTGTGATATTTCAGTCTCAACCAAAGTGAGCGGCTGACTGACAGATTGACATTACCATCTGCTTAAAACTATTAAAATCAACAAATATATGGGCACTGTCTATTTTGAGTCTATCACACATACTTCCCGCCATCCTGCGGCTGTAAATACTACAGCATCAAATTTGTATTTTTCCACAGCTGAAAATTGTCCAACAAATGCACTTTTTACCTTTATTTGAGTAACATTTGAGTAACAATCCCAGCTGACAATTTGTTACACCCTGGACAGGTCGTGTACAGACACAGATAATTTAGTTGGTTGAACACAGATAATACAGATAATGGTGTACTCAGTCATCTCTAGTGTTTTCTTTCTTCTGGTCACGTGATTACTCTGACGCTCAAAATTCATAATAAGGCAGGAAGTGAAAGGCAGAATGGACAAGATTGAGAAAAATCTGTACTGTGCTAGTTATTAAAAAATGTCATTGCTTCATTATATCCCATTAAACATCTGGGTGAAATTTTATCATAATTACTGCATCAATTGTTGTTTTATGGCCAAAAAGTGTGTTTGTCAAGGTCATTTTGAGGCCACAGTGACCTCGATCGTTGACCAAAATAAATCCCATCAAGGCATTCCTGAGATATCACATTCAGGAGAATGGTACAGATGTGCTGTCGCCGGCGCAGAGGCATGAACATTTGCCCTTATCCTTTAAATGAAGACGAGGCTCCAGATCAGTCCCATGACACCATCATATCATTTTTCAAACTGAGATAGTAAATTGATGGTGATGGAAACAGAAGTCAAAGAAAAAGATGAAGGTGAGAGTGAGTTAGCTACGACATTGACGCTGGCGGGTATTTAGTGGTGAGGGTATGACAAAGGCAGTGATGTATGGTGTGTGGCCTCCAACTCATTAGTGCTCCAACATTATGGGCATTAAAAATAGAACACATAACAGACAGACTTTTGACGTCTCCTCATTATAAATGGTGAGAAGAGATGTACAACACGTATCTCTTCCTGTTATAAGACAAAAAAAACTGTTAAAGAAAATTCATCTTCTGCTTGCTTTTTGTGATTTCAGTCTCAGCTGAGTGTAATAGAAATGTTACTTCTGCTACTTCCTCTGTGCTGCACCAAGTGGGGGATATCATTACATTGTTTGCTGCCAGGATGGGAGCGTACAGCAGCCACAGCTTTCTTGGCTGAGAGGTGAGGGGTGAATTATGGTAATTAGGTGTTAGCAACAGGGATGATTAGGGAGGAAGGATTATGGTTCTTTCCTGAAAAAAGGCACAGAGCGAGCAGTTAGAGCCTCTTTGCTGTAGATGATGCTTTGAAAAAAACCTGTTGGACTCTAAACTACTGTAAACTACTGTACCTGAACACAACTGAAACATGACTTCAATGTATTTGCTCAAAGGCTCAGCTCAACCAATCACTCCATCTTTGATCAGAGTGGTTAAACCACTAAAAAGTTAGTCAGTACCACATCCTAATATAAAGAGCTTATAAGTAGTAACGGATGGCTTTATTATTAGTTAATAAAGTAAAATATTAATGCTTTTCAGATCAGCTATAAGCCTTTAACAAAAAATAATATTTGGGATGCCAGGTTGTGAAAAATTCTTTTGTCCAGTGTTTATTCTTTCTATTATGTAATAAATATTATTAATCCATTAATATATACTCATGGGTTTGTCACTTTCTAATAAGCCAATAAGCTTTCTAATAAGTCCACAGTTATAAATGTCTAGATCCTCTGCAGCCTTTTTCCTTTTTACTACTGGACGCATCTTCCTGATGAACTAAGGAGTTATCGGAAAGATAAAGCAAGTGTCGTGCTGAAAGAAGATTTTTCACAACCTGACAACCCCCAGAAAATGTTCTCATCAAGTAACTGAGTAAGGACATTAGTTGCAGCTTATAAACCCTTTAATAAGGAATGATGTAAGAAGTTCATGTGAAAATGAACTGATTATATTTGAACTCAAAACGTTGGATACTGAAGCAAAAAGGTGTGTCGATATTTCCAAGAGTATATTTAATCAAATTAGGGAACTACTTCCAAGTATTTACTTTAAGCACCCGTATTTAGCATTTATAAGTAGTCTGTAAACACTTAACAAAATAAATGGTTTATAAGACGCTATAATGAAGTTGTATAGGAGACATAAGTGTTTATTAATGTATTTGCAACTTCCTGTGGGCACTTATAAGTGGAAGCTGCAGAATAAATTTCATGTAGAACATTATGGTAAAGCACTACTCTTGTAATAATATTAAATATTAAATAGTAGTCTTCACAGGTGAAGATATAATTGCTAACAAATACAGTATATTAATGAATGCATAAACAGTCCTTATGTCAGTTTACAACTACATTATAGTGTGTTAGAAGCCATTTATTAAATGTTAACTGCTAATAAATGCTAAATAGGGATTCGATAGTGATTAGATTTCCAATTAGAAGTAAGACTCCTACAGATCCTACAAAATAAATGGACTATGAAAGTATAAAAAGGAAACATCTTTCAGACAAGCCAAAATATTGCACTGTAAAAGCTTCAAATCCCATAAAACTTTTTGACTGGGAGGTGAACTGGCTGGATTAAAAACAGCAGATTATGCAATGAAAAACCAACACAACCACGATAACACAAAGTTATAGAAGGTAACTACTGGTGGAGAACAGACAGTTAACTTAATATTGTAGACATATTGTCAATGTCGGAACATCTAGCCAAGGAACACAGGTTTACCAAGGTTACCTGCTGTACTGACAGCAGCTTGACAGTTCCTGCTCTTTTAATGGGACTTTGTGCCAGAGGACTGAGGTGTGAACACAGATTTCAATTCAAAAATAGAACATGTGAACAGTGCTACCTGGCAGGCTTGTATCTGAAACTTCATCATCATCATGCTCTCTGCCTAATAGTCTTGTAACAAAATTAGCTCCTTCTCCTGAGGGGCAAAAATAGTCATGTGAAAGCCCACATGTGAATTCAGCGCATTTGTGTTTACTTGACACGTTTGGTTGTCATATGTGACTGTTTGAACAGTTTCCATTTTCGCCTGCCAACATTTTATGCTACAGTGTAGAGTTTAACCCATTTCTGTCCTCACAAACCCAGAAAAAAAACACAATCAGGATGGCCAATGTACTGTTTGTGCACGTTCCTGAATGAGACTGTAATTTACAAAGTTTACCAGTTGGGTTTTGTTAAGGGTTAGTTTGTACTATTAGTCTTGATTTTTGCAACCTAGTCCCACTTAGATTTGGAGCAGAGGAATATCTGATTCAGAAACATGATGACAACTTTATTTTTCTATGACAACCAGCAAGGACAACAGCACCATAATGCGTAAAAGAGCAGCGCAGGACCATGTATTTGGAGCAGAGAATTAAAAAGAAACTCAATGTCACAAGGAAAAGACATCCAGTACAGGATAAAGGAGCACTTAGCCTGCTCTTACAAAATGTTCAACAATACAATCTAAAAAGATATATATTTTTAACATTTTAATAAATATTTCTTAAGTTGTTGGCTGACAGAATGAAGCTTGGACAGTCTGGATCCGACTATATATCAACTCTGAATGGAACAAATACTAAACGATAAACTTATTGACAGAGACCTCTGGCTCTTTGGAATTTTTGTTCCTTAGTGGAGTATGTAACCAAGTCAAGTAGGTGAACAGAAATGGGAAAGATTAATCACTGAGTAAATGACAAGTAGTGTAATTGGACGAGTGTAAGTGCTGGCAGCCAGTGTAGTGAGTAACACATGGAGCACAATACAGACTATTTACACAGTGCTGTGAGACAGACAGACGAAGCGAGACGTCAGATAAGGAATCTGTGTGTCTGTCTGAGTCAGACGTGTCAACACATTTTCATCAGTGTGGAGAACGCACTTGGTGACAGCCATGGGAGGGGCTTTAAATGTGCAGGTATAAAAGAGCAGATCAAAATACACATAGCCTCACAACATCAACATACTTAAAGTGTTATTAGTAGTTATTAGGTGCCTCACTCGATCTCTTTTATTCCACTATGCCTCTGTTGTAACACAATGTATTTTTTTCTTTTTAATTGTTAATTTTAGTCTACATTATATTTAGCTAGGAGGTTTGAACATTATACATATCATACAAGAATGCTGGCACCAAAGGATCCTAGTAGTGGGTAGTGCAGTGTGTTGTATGGTTCTAAATCCAGAGTCACAAAAACTTTGATTAGGCATCACAATTGTATTTATTGGATTGCTTTAAACTGGACATTTGAGGAGTAAAAGTTAGCTTGAACATTTTTTTACTATTCCCAGGCTAACCTAAATAAAGTGGTTTTAAAATTGTTTTAAAATTAGGTTATCTCCCCTGAATCAAATGTACTATGTAAGCATAAAGACCAAGAACAGGTTTTTAAAGTGCCCACTTTGGAAGCTCAGTTTGACTATTATCTAAGGTACAACCTGTATAATCAGTCATGTGCACTTCTCTCCTTTATGTGTAATTTATTGCATTTAAAAAGGATTGTGTAAATAACTGGACAGGATGATTGCACATTCTGCTGGATTTACTAGCTTCACTTCTCAGTTTCTCACAGGTGTATCGACAAGGAAGGTTGTGGCGGGGAAGAGAAACTTTCATTTATAATCCATAAAACCTCCTATGACAGCAGAGTGGGTGAAGCACAAAAACATGGAAGGACGCTGCACTGAAAAAGTTTGCTAGAAAGAGAGTGGAAATACAAGATGAACATAATATCTCACCAAACAAAGTTTTTGAAAGTAAATTCCAACCTGACATTCACTGGATTTTGAGCTTTAGAAAATACATTATATGTGTCCTAAGAGTGAATTCACCACCACTGTAGTGAGCTCAGTGAACATCAAATTCAACTTCAAGTTGAGGATTAATGACCACAGCGCCGTAACTCCCTATCTGCTCTTTGGTTGGTGTTCTAACACAGCCGGATGCTGTGTTCGTTTATTATGAGCAACTGCTCTCTCTCTCTTTCTCTCAGTGCAGGTCTCTGAAGAATACTGGCTGATTAATTTTTTTTCTTCCCCACCACAACCTTCCCTCCTTCCTGAGAGGTATAAAGTGGAGGCAGGGATTTCAACACCCAACAGAATGCGACTTTATTATCTCTTTTTTTTCTAATGTTTTCATGATGTTCCCTAAAATACATATGCAAAAATGGGAGCAGTAGACTCTGCTAATTAGATGCAAGGCATCCCTTGCATCTAAAATACACCATAAATGAGCTGCAAAAAGTGTGAAACATTTTTTTTCACACAAATGGCTTAAAACATAATATTCATGGACTGGTGAAACATGTGTAAATGCATCAGCACAAAAACAACACACAGTCTGTCCACATAGCTGTTGCAGTCTGCTGAATGTCTAACCAAGTAATTAATATGAGTGAAAACAAAACTATGTTGGCAAATGATTTTGAAATGCAGGGGCTACTTTCTGTTCCAATGGAAAATGAGCTTGGAGCTTGGATCACTGCCACAACAACTGTATTGAGGTGATGATATAAACTTTTGAGTAATACATTTAGGCATTTATTAGGCTACTAAAAAATAATTTCTGATATGATTCACCTACAACACCCACTTAACATAGTGTCATTAAGTATCAAGCGTTGTGTTCTCATTAATTAGCTTGTACATCAGGCGATGCTTAAATCTCCAAAAACACATATTAAACCTATGAAGTTCCCCCAAAATAACTGCTGTGCTGGGTCAGTGTGCCATCGGCCAGACCACAGAATTCAACATGACACAGAAAAGCTCAAGGCAAACACAGAAGGACAGGCAGACGACAAAGCCAGACCTATTGATGTGGTGAGATGAAGGGGCCGGGGGATTGGACTATATTTAGTTTCATTGAGATGGTAATGGTTGGAACATGAGAGGACTTGTGAGTGTGTGTGTGTGTGTGTGTGTATGTATGTATGTATGTGTGGCTTTGAATGCGTCTGGGTGCGTGTTAATGATGCGCTGTACAAGAACCACCATTTGAATTTCTGGTCTTTACATTGGGAAAGTGTTTTTGATCGTAGAAACAGGAATGATTACAAGTGGGTTTGGCAAAATTAACAGTCATCTCTCTGTAATAACACATCATGGAAATAGCAGCACTGTTGCTTTCTTTCCTGGCCTTGATCAGCGCCCAGAGGAAATATGATGAAACACATTTACCCTGCAGCATGACTTCTCTGCCTGTCTCTCTCACTCTCTCTCCCTGTGTCTTACTCGCTCTCTCACCCTCCTCTGTCTCTCCAGCTGTCTTACCCACTCTCTCTCTCTCTCCCTCTACCCAACCCAGATATCTGCCACTGTTGTCTTCTCCTACTTGTTTCCTAGCAACTGAACTGACATGCCCCCTATTTTCAGCCCCGAGAATCTGTCGCCGTAACCCTAGATTTCATAGAATACCCTATATAAATCATCATTCCCTACGGGGACCTGAGTTATGGTTGTTGACTCCAGACAAATGGCCCTGTACACAAGCATGCTGTTAACCTGGTTTCAGACATATTGTAAGTTTAAAGTGGTCAAAGCAACAGTTGGGCAGTGAATGGTGCGCTGCAACTAGATAACAAGAAAAATGTAAGTGCTGACATTTATACAGCTGTCTCAGATACTCCAATGTTTTAGGATTTTGCAATATTAGTTACAGACAGCTGTATCTTTTTCCTTCATGTAGTGGATCTGCTGTGGTGAACTTATTGACTTACTGACCAACAGATTTTGAGAAATTCATTCACACAAGCTCTACACAGATTTTGAGGCCCAAGGAAGTTGAGCAGCAGATAAAAACACTGCAATGCAGTCTTTGGCAGCATGCTGTCCATATTAAGTGTTGAGTTTGCATTTATTTTAAAAAGCTCAATCTATAATTTTTGCACATTTAAATTACAAAGATATTCACATCTATAATTAAAGTTCCAATGAACTTGAAGTGAATGAACTATGTCCAAAAATAAATGAAGGATATGACTTTGAAAAAAAAAAAAACATTTTGTGTTTCTCACCTGAAAATAATTGAAAATACTGGCCTACTTTACTACTGTGTTTACATTTGGGTCAAATATTGTATCTTTTATCATCCATTTCTTGAGGCTATGTGAGACATGACAATAATGATAGAGAAAACTCTAATGGTAATGGGAAACATGCCTCTTAAATAAATAATAAAATGACTGAAAAACATAATTAAACAGTTAATTGAATAATCAATTGTGCAAAGTAAATTGGATGTCAAGGCAGGTTTATCAGACTGTTTTAATGTATCTGTCAAGAAAGAGCCTCCATCACTGCAGGTGGATGACATTTACAGTTGATATCTATGGCAAAATGTCAGATTCATTTATCAGTATAAGACTAATTTACAAGTAAGCCAACATTACCCTCACATTATACATCCTAAAATCTGTCTAATGCTGCACAACCCCCTCCTTGAATGAAGTCTAGAGTGCTGGGAAATACAATTGCTGAGCAATTGTCTCCATCTAGTGACAAATAGGGTTACTACATTATTTTAATGGGACGGAACATTTTAATGTTCACTGAAGAAGATAAAACAGCTTTGTAGTCATTTTTCTACAATATTTTTATATAAGCTATTAAAATTAGACAAGGATTTTTGTTTTCACTTTCTTCAGCCACCTGGATAATCAAAGCATTTTCTCTGGAGGCACAATTGTTGAAATTAATTAAAAGAGCTAAAAGTAGCTTTAAAAGAGGAGGAGGAACATAGGTTTTGCAGAATAAACACCTTAGTGCGTTGGAAAGCTTGCTTAGTCCAAACACTTGTCCAAAATATGGTGCTAAACGGAGAGGGAAAAAACACCCCCAAATTCTGATGATGAAAATCCATCATAATATACAGTGAAAGGGGAGCAGGAGGGCTAATCAATACAAAATCTATGAATAAGGATTTTGCAGTGACTGCTTGGAGGTGCAGCTATTTACTTTTTAAATTAAACCATCCATTAGTCCATATATCTGTCTGCTGAAAATTAGAGTGTTAATAATCAAACTGGCAGCCCGAAAGATCCATACTCGTCAACAGACGGCTGTAGATTAACCACAGAGGTGTGAAAGGCTCTGCTGGTCATAAGTAGAAGGCTGGTAAGCTGGTGCATGGAGGGGTACCAGGAAAAGGAAAGGTATTGTGCATACGTGATATAGGCAAAGGAGAGGAGAGTGTCAACAGTTTTGATTGTGACCTCTGGATTTACCCCAAATTTGCCATCCTGACCTCTTCGCACTTTTGAACCCCTTAAAGACCTGAATGAATATCAGGTCAGATTATGTTTCCTCAGACTTTGCGCCATTGGAAATGCCCCAAAACTCTTAACAATAATAAAATAACATCTCAAAGACCCAAACCAAGGTTATTGGTTTAATAATTTCATGTTTGTCACTTTACTCAGATTACTAAAACTGTCCCAGCAGATCATTACTTAATGGCTTCTTAAGTGGCAGCTGCTCCGATCTGGAAAACATACTGTGCAGACACACTCGACTGAAGCTGTGGTGAATCACTAAGACTGTAGATTATGAATGCCCTCTGGTGGGCGAAACAATGCTAATTTAACACACAGGATCAAATCAAACTTTGGCTTGAGATGAATCAGATGGAAGAATTAATAAGATCTGAGTCTCAGGCACTGAGTGTCTTTACCAATGTTTCAGCATGCAGGGGAGGTTCCAGTGTGCCACATTAAACCTAAAAAGGAGCTTTAAAACTTTGAATACGTGAGGTGTCACTTCTTTGTTTCTTTCTCATTTCTATGCGTGTAGAATTTAAGATTCAGTCTTCTCCTGTAAATCCCTCCAGCTGGATTTTGATGCCACTTTCAACATCTTTGCCCATTCATTTCAAATTACATCATGATATAAACAAATGATTACTTCACAGGATATAAACACCATCCATTCCTCTCATGAATGCATGAATGAGCCTGTCTGAGCAGTAGGCAGTTTTCAGCCGCTCCACTAGGGGTCACAGACATGACACTGAAGTAGCACATTGCTGACATGTTGGATATTGACGATGGCTCAGTTTGCTTACCCAGCCTCCTTCTCCCCATTTGTCAGAACAACTCCCTCCTGGAGAAACATAAGTTACACCGCTGCAACATTTGGTTTCCCTCTGGTTTGGTGGGAAAAGGGATGTGATCAATCTCTCTCTCTCACACACACACACACACATTTCAGGTATGTCTCTGGCTTGTTTCCCTGCATATTCATCTCAAACAGTGGCTAATGTGTGGATCTTGATGCTAACCACATACTACACAACCCTTCACTTGAATTGTAATCTGAAAACAGGGGCCAAAAAAGGCAATTTAGTTATACATAAAGCTCCCCGCTAAGCCCATTTGGCTTGAAAGCAACAGTGGCTGAAAGAAATCCTGTTGCACTACAAAGGTCTTATTTGCTCCAATAAGCTAATAGCATTGAACTCTCAGAGCACAGCACAATCATCTTTGATATTTAAATCTGAAGCTCTGAATAAACGGATGGGAGTGAATTCAAGGTCTATGGCGGGGTGCACATTCATCCACCTCAGCATGTCAGGACTTTAAGGTCCAAAGAAGCACGTGACGGCATGGCTAGTTTCAGCATGTATGCACCCAACACTGAAAGACAACACCTTCCCATACACACAAACACAGCTATTAACACAGTAAGTATTTAGGCATTGTACTAAAAGGGTGAAATCAGCATGAATAAAAGCTCATAGGCATCATAGAAAATAGCATGGAGGACTGTTATCACATTTTATTGGATATATTCCAAACTAAATCCTTTCTAAATAACTTTGCCAAAAAAGCAATTTTAATGATTTTTGGGTTATTGTTTGTTTTTTTTAAACATGTGACATAAATAATTTTTTCCATATAAATAAAGTTTCTGGAATAGATTATTACTCCTACAAGGGATCAAAAAAGAAACCACTTATGTTATCTAATTTGAGTGGTTTTCATATTTATAAGAACATTCAAGACCCAAATCACTTCCTTCCTGGTGTCCAGGTAGCCTGTTCCTATTTTAAAATTAAGGGATATGGAGGGTTAAAGGAGTCACTCTCTAGCCAAACATCATCACAAGAGTGTTTCTTATTTGACTATGTGCATGCAACCATGCTGGTGAAACAGGTTGACAGGTCACATTGCTTCCTGTGCTAAATGGCTTCATATCACAGGGCAGTGTGGGAGGTCAAAACAAACCTCCAGCTGCTCAAAAAAACAAATCTCTCCAGCAAATAAAATGTACTGCGAGGCTCAGAACAAGTAAATCAATCAAACAGTAATAATAATTATTGTTTAGACAGGGACTAGAAGATGCTGCCAGGTCAATAAATGATGGATTTCTTAATCAAGTATTCATTTCATTTTGAGTCACTTGGATCTAACTCTTTAATGCTTCTCAGGAAGCTTTCTGTTTTATTTTCCAGATTAACATCTAAGACAGCTACACTTCTTAAAATGCACTCACTTACTTGAAAACAGATATAAAATGACACATAAAATTCCATCCCGCACAGAGCCTGAAACATTATTTTAAGATATAGCTTGAGCATGTGAGTTATCAGCACATCTATAGTCTTTAATTATTAAACAGATAATAAAAGTTGAGCCTGCCTGCAAACCATATGCATTTAGACTCCTACTTGCAGCTGCACAACGTGTGTGTGTGTGTGTGTGTGTGTGTGTGTGTGTGTGGTGTGTGTGTGTGTGTGTGTGTGTGTGTGTGTGTGTGTGTGTGTGTGTGTGTGTGTGTATGCCCATGTGAATGTGAATGTGCAATAGTAAATAAGAGAGCATGCCAGTGTCATGTGGTGTTTAATGGGAGGAACAGAGGCTATATTTCATAGAGAGCTCCCTCAGGAGACGTAGCTGGTGTCAGTAAAGCAGGGCATGAGCCAAAAGATGAATGGTAGTAAGATTTAAAGCTGTAATACTGAAAGAATGGGGAATGGAGCCATGCAGATGATACACTGTGTTGAGTCAAAATATAAGCTATGTGAGAGTGTTGAGCTCTGAACTAACATAACTTTAGAATTTAATCACACTTTTGTCCAGATGAGTCATAATGACTTTGTGATCCCCTGATTCTAGTGTCACATTGAGATTTAAATTTGTGGTTTTAAATAACTGTAACTGAACAAATGTTGGATAGATGTCCATAAGATTTGGCATTCATGTCTGCCTCAGGATTGACTGTAATCATTTTGGTGATTTTTTAACTTTTCATCTTGTACCATTGTCAGTTCAAAATTTCAAAATTTTGTTCAATACAAAACTAATCACTCTGGTAAAACTTGTAAAACATGGTAAAAAAATAGGGCTGGACGATGTAGCCAAAAATGTTATCACAATAAAAAGCCTCATATCTTTCGATATTGATAATTATCACAATGAGTATCAAATTGTTATTTCTTTCGAGTTTATATGCTGATTTTTGATCCTGAGTGAAAGTTGAAGACACCTGATGGTTAATTGTAGTTTAAACTCTTCTTTATGGCCAACACGTGATTCCAAACAGTGGATCACTTAGCAATTCTGAGGTAGAACATTCAAAACAATTATGATAAAATCTTTGTCAACAAATATGCAGGAGTAAAATGAAGTAAAAGATTTTTTCAGTCTTTATTCCTCAACAAAATAAACATCATAATAAAACAAATGTTATGAGTCTGCAATTCTCCTCCCCAATCCCTTGTGTGTATGTTCTCTCCCTCCCTGTGTCTCCTGTTAGTCTGTCTGTCTCTCTGTGTTGTCTGGGCGTGGCTTCTCACTCTGGGCCTGGCGCTCCACCTGCACACCTGATCCACATTCCACTAATCAAGACTCTGCAGTATATCAACCCGGTTCACCACCTCACTCGTCGCCAGATTGTCAGCTTACCTCAGTGGTATTTGTGCTGCGGCCAACCAGTCTCTTGTTATTCAATTGTTTGTTTCTTGTGAGTTCACTAACCTTGTCTCCCTGTGCTCAAGATCACTGCCTGCCTGGAAATCTTGCCACTGCCTCACTCGGCTCTCAGCCTGCCTGGAAGTTCACTCGCTGGTCTCCATTCCCTGGTCTGCCCTCTGCTCTGTTCTAACCCCTCTTTTCAATAAACTTCAGATTCTTGGATTCTTACCTGTCCCGGGTCTGCTTTTGAGTCCATTTGCCCCAGTCTGCCTTAACAAATTAAGTCCTAATTTGTTTATGATTCAAGTGAATAAAATCAAATATTTGACTATTTATTGAACATTTGTTATATTATTGAAAAAATAATATCGCAATAATTATTGTAAGTTTTATTCTCCAGCACTAGTAAAATACTGCACCTGCTTAACATCAGCATCTTAGCATTGCCATTGTTGGCATGGTGACAGTGGCGTTTTGTTCAAAGCACTGCTGGATTTAGTGTCTCTTTAAAAAGTTGCTAGTGGGACTGTAGACTCTTAAGCTCGTTTTTTAGATTAGTTTTTGCATTTTTACCTTAATTGAAAGTGACTGAGTGGTACCTGTGGGCAGAGAGGAGGAGGGATACCAACAATGGTCCCCAGCCAGAATTGAATCAGCGGGAATTATACGATAATATAATACATGTCACTGAATTTTTAAACACCAACTTATCTCAGCGATCTTTGATGTGTCTTTAATCATGAAAATAAAAGAGAGCAACAACTATGCAATAATTAGAGCAATAGAAAATGTATTTTATTAATCAGGGCCTTATACAAAAAATAAATGAGAGATCAACGTGAGGTCGCTCACACACACACAAAAAATGACCACTTCCCTCTGCATCGGCCTCTTTCATCTTTGCTGCAGTCCTGAACTCTTTTCCATTCCCTCACTGTCTTCATTTTACACCCCAGAGCAACATTTAGTCAAACCCGGACACCATCATCTACTGACAGATCACACATCTTCATGATCTCTCTCCATCTCTGTGATGGTCATCAACGGTGTCAGTTTGCAACATTTTACCATCCAAACACAGGAAGACAGAGAGCGAGAGCAAAGAAAGAAACAATATAGTGAGGGTGAGTGTGAGAATGACTGCTGTAGTATATCATTTAATCACTTATTAATGAGAAGCTCCACGCCCTAAACACAGCACAAACAATTACATCCTTGTCATAAAGCAAATATGCCAACTTAAATGAAATGAAAACATTATTATAGTGTGTGCGATTGAACACACATTTTCTCCACTCCCTCAACTCAAATTCTCTCTCAATAACGTTGCCTTTTCCATTCTGCATATTGTTTGACAGACACTTGGGTTTTGTGAAAATGGCTTTTCAGCGTGTCATCATTAATAATTCACTTATGACAAACAGCTCTGACATTTACACTGCACTGGGTGTCTGCCTGACACTGACTGGGAGACAGTAATGAAGGAGAAGGAGAAGGAGACAGATTCAGAGACAGATTCTCTCTCAGTTGTGTACTGGAGAAATTAGAAAGGGTCAAGCCTAATAAAATGGCAAACCACCAGTGGTAAAACATTGATGGAAAGAGCAAAGCTGCCTGTGATAACCTTTTTATAAATAGTCAGTTGACCTTATATTGATATTTACATTTACTCATTTGGCAGATGCTTTTATCCAAAGCGACTTACATTTGAGGAACAACTTACAAGTATCAACAGAGCATCAAATACAGATCTACAACTGACAATACATACTAGTAAGAGCAGCAATAAATCCTAGTAAGAGCTCATAGTACATATCACATCAATGGGTAAATACCTAGGGAAGGAAGTAAGAGTTAACAGAAAGTGCAATCAGAACAAAAAGTGCAGTCAATACAAGATAATTGTAGGGATAGAAGAAGAAGAGCACAGGAAGTGCATGTTAGAGGTTAGTTAGTTAGAGGTGTTATAAGAGGAAGTGTTCTCGGAAGAGATGAGTTTTCAAGAGCTTCTTGAAGTTAGAGAGGGACGGCCCTGCTCTGATGGCGTGTGGTAGCTCGTTCCACCATCGTGGTGTCACAGATGAGAACAGCCGGGACTGGGATCGCTTTGTGTGAAGGGCTGGCAGAGCCAGACGCCGTTCGTTGGAGGAGCGTAGAGGCCGAGAAGGAACGTAGGTTTGTATAATGGAGTTTAGGTAGATGGGTACAGACCCGGTGGTCACTCTGTATGCAAGCATTAGTGACTTGAATTTGATTCTGGAGGCCACGGGAAGCCAGTGGAGGTCACTGAGTAATGGAGTGACATGAGTCCTTTTGGGCTGATCAAAAACCAGACGCGCTGCTGCGTTCTGAACTATTTGTAAGGGTTTCACGGCACAAGCTGGAAGACCTGCTAGGAGGGCATTGCAATAGTCGAGGCGAGAGATAACCATGGCCTGTACCAGAAGCTGGGTGGCATACTGAGTGAGGTAGGGCCTGATTTTCCTTATGTTGTATAAAGCAAAGCGGCATGACTTAGAGACAGCAGCGACATGGTCTGAAAATGACAGTTGATCATCAATCAAGACACCCAAATTTCTCACCACCTTGGTTTGAGTGATGGTTGAGGAGTCAATCTGTAGATTGATGTTATGGTAAATGGATTGCTTGGCTGGAATGACCAAGAGTTCAGTCTTGGAGAGGTTTAGTTGAAGGTGGCAGGCCTTCATCCATGTAGATATGTCCAAGAGACAGTCTGTAATCTGCGGCCGAGACAGTGGGATCGTCTGGCGGGAAGGATAGATAGAGTTGCGTATCGTCTGCGTAGCAGTGGTAAGAGAAGCCGTGTGAGCGAATGATCGGCCCAAGTGAGGTGGTGTAAATTGAGAAGAGAAGGGGCCCTAGCACTGAGCCTTGGGGCACGCCTGTGGAGAGGCAGTGGGAGGAGGATAATTGTCCTTGCCACAAGACATTGTAGGAGCGCCCAGAAAGGTAGGATTCGAACCACACGAGTGCTTACTCGAGATGCCCATTGCTGAGAGTGCGGATAGCAGGATTGCGTGATTGACTGTATCAAAGGCAGCTGATAGGTCTAGCAGGATGAGAACCGAGGATTGGGCTGCAGCTTTCGCTGACCTTAGGGCTTCTGTTACAGACAGAAGAGCCGTTTCAGTAGAGTGGGCACTCTTAAAGCCAGACTGATATGGATCTAGGAGGTCATTCTGTGAGAGGAATTCTGAGACCTATTTGAAAACCGCCCGTTCAAGAGTATTGAGTTTTAAGTAAGTAACTGTAGCTCTGTGAACAATGAAGAAAAGTAAAATCGAACCAAATACAATGTGCAACCTATAAAGTGCAGTCAAGCCCCTTAAGCAAATCTTGTGAAACAGCTATGAATGAGCAAATAGGTTTTCATGACATTTAGATTGCATGCCTTGCTGTCCAATTATGCCTCTGTTGGAAACATCAATCATACACTAACACACAGTTTTGGAGAGACAAATGTGAATAAGGGATGTGTGAATGGGTTGCTGGCACACTTGCCGGCTGACTAAGTGACAGACTTTGTAAATCATTGTCTTGCCTCCTGAATATCTGTCTGACTCGCAGCTCAACAGGTTGAGAATAAACCAATGTATAAGGCCCTCCAAGGGTAGCAAAGCGCAGACGCTTTTTCAGAGCTAATACAACTTGGGCAGAGACACACTGAGAGAAGCAGAGAGATTGAAACCAGAGTTGGTGAAACCCTGACTAGATCATTCTGTGGCCACTCTGTAGAGAAGCTTCACAAAACACTTTAGTTTTAGCCGAAATGGAATGGAAATGAAAGTAACAAATGGCATGGTTGATCCAGGCAACCTACTGTGTAGATATTGTTTTAAATATTACTTTGAAAATAAGAGGACGACTCCAAGTGATAGCTTTTAGAAACAGTCAAGTTTGTATTGGCTAAAAAACATTCTGCAAGAAAAGAAAGAAAGAAAAGTCCTCTAAAATGTGTATTCTGAGGATTAGCAACATAAAAGCACCATTAGTCATTTGCAAACTTGGTGAAAACATGCAGTATTAATGCATATTCGGCACTGTACAGACATTTAGTCAAATCAATGTAGAAGCTGAACATCAGAAAATATTTCACCAAGATTACCTTGTGTTTTCATGAAATGGTGAATGCACTAACAAGAGTCTGCAGCTAGCTAGCGACTCTGATGAGTCTGTCCTTAGACACAGTGGTGCTTTGACTTAAATGCTAACTTAATTTATCATATTAACATGCAAACATTTGCTAATTACCACTAAACACAAAGTACAACTGATGCTGATGGGAATGTCATCCGTTTTACAAGTATTTGGTCATAATAAAAAGTATGAACAAATGATAATAGCTTATGATGGCTCTAGGTGAAAAAATTAAGTGATCGCCAATGTGATTATAATTTATCCTGTGGAGGACATGAATGTCTGTACAAAATGTCATGGGAATCCATCAAATACTTCACTAGACATTTCGCTTAAAACCACTCACTATGACTAAAAAGTCAGGAGATCACCAAAGTTAGTAGGTTTCATCCATTGAGGACCATGGATACCTGTACAAAACTTCATGTTAATCAATCCAATAGTTCCAATAAGAAAATCATTTGGTCATGGCCTTGTTACATGCAGTGTTTCATGCAGACTTCAAATAAAACTATAACCCTGAATCAAAAACCAAAGAATGTCCTTGTTATTTGTACTGGTGGATAAATAATGAGGCTTGTGCTTGCTGTGTAAAGAACGAGAACACTGACACTACTGTAAACAGGCAATTTTCCAATTGCAGCTGTGAGCAATGAAGTCAGGCGGACCCTTTACGTAAAGCCAGCAGCACAGCCAGTGTGCTCCAATCAGGTTTTGATCAGAAGAAATGAGGATAGCACACAGTGTGTCCAAGTCTGTAAACACTCCTGCCGAGAATAGAACTAACATGGATGGGACGCACTGCCCGGTACATAATGATAACATTATTCACACACAAAGATAAACACATAAACACACACACACACACACGCTACAGCAGCAATGACGTGCTGGTCTCTTCATCTTTCATCTGTAACCACTGAGGCCTGCAGCTTTTCCAGATTGCATCACCTGTGAGGTATCACATGAATTGTTGATGTGACATCCCTCAATATGTCTTCAGTGTGCAGATTTATAAATATATATATATATATAGGTTATCATCATATAGTAGTCATATATATACAGTATCTCAGGCCAAAAATGTTCATAATTCTGTTATGGATTTTGGTGCAAAAACTCCAGATTGGGTACAAATGTGAACGTCTGAACAATTCAACTGAGAGTTGGTGTCATATTTTCTCTAGAAACCATAATGCAGCTCTGATGTGAAGCAGACAAATGTGAGTCGAGATACTGGTCATTCCTGTTTTGACTGGTAGGAATCCGTTTGTTTATGCCCTGCAATGCTAATGATTTCTTTGGAAATGGTCAACGTTGAAAATGTTTTAATGAAGGCCCTGTAGCTGGTTCCACTGCACACCAAGAACCTGATCTAATGCCAAGTTAGCAAAGTCAAACTAGAGAATTAATTTTCTTTCCTTTGGTCTCACATTCTACATTGTAGTACATTTAGAATATACAGTTTGAGTTTATTCATCTTGCATGTTTCCAAATGCTTTGATTAAACAATGGAACATGGTTATAGATGTGTTTTCTTTGTTTTTAAGAAGGGGAGAAAACCAAATTGCCATTTACTCTTCTTTGAAATCTTTTAATAACGCCATGAAGATCCAATTGAATTGTCCAGAGACTGTGGAGCGCTGCTATTGTATCATAACTGCATCATCCTGCATCCCTTTACTGTAAATGTGTGCCGGCAGAGCTGAGGAGTGTGTAAGAGCCCTCAGAGTTATTCATTGGAAATGACATTATACACAAAAATGCAGGTGTGACATTGGACCCAGAAGAAAAGAAACCAAAGCATCAAGGAACTAATTCAAGACTCCACACTACTCGCACTACACACATACACAATCTACATGTCACAAAATGACTACTAGTTCCCAAAATACATTAAAAATCATCCTGTGGTAGAGCCTCATTCAATCAGCTGTCACTGGAAACTGGCCTTGTGATTATACTAGATAGTCTTGCTGCTCTTTCAGAAGTCTGCTCTGACTCAGTTTCCAAGTTCAGCTTAATGACTCATGGTTTTAGCATATGCTTCCATTTGTTGAACAACTCTAACTGCTTTGAATCACTGGCTTGAAACATTTAAATTAACCAATACTTCCTCACAGCGATCAGCTCTTCTTTTACTGCTTCTCTCTTTACTTCAGTGAGACCATTCTGGAAATGAAGCCTCCGATACTGAGGATATGAATAGCTGTGCCACAGTATCCGGTATATTAACCATACTGACCAGTTTTGTTTTAAAAACACAAAGGACTTTGGTATCACAGCTTCAATTGACATCAATGTTTCCAAAAAGTCTATTTGTCAGGCTCAATTCCTGTGGATCGTGTATGAAGTTGTGCTCAAAAACAAGAAAAAAAAAAAAATCAAGTGAGTTGATGACTGGCTCAATCATTAAAATCATGGCAGTTTGACCCCCCAATTTATTCAGTCTGATTACTGTCATTAGGGCCATGTAAACGTCAGCTTGAGTACTGTTATTTCATCAAGCACTTCAGAAAGGATGTCTTTATCCCAACTGCCATGTGTCAAATGCAACAAATGTACAAATATACACACAGATACTCACACATACGCACAAACACAAAGGTCTGCAGTCGCAAACTGCTAAAAGCAGAACAAAATACCAGAACTGGAGGCGTAATTGATTCATTCACAAAGCAGTGTTTTCTGTTGTTCAAGCAGAGCTTGTATTGGAAGGACATAAAAAACAAGACTAAAGACAAAGTCAGTGGCTCATAGAAGTTACTTCGCTCATTGCCATCCAGGATTCAGAAAGAAACACACTGATATGTTTTTTGTTATTCTTAGATCAAACCAACACAATGACACTACAGACCAGGTCATGGAAACACCAGACTCAAATGGGTTCTTCCTCTGGGAAGTGTAATTACAGCAAAGATTTTGGTACTAAGACAACAGAGCGTATACTGTCTATATATATGTATAGAGTGTGAAAGTGGATTGAGGTGCAAGCGGAAAGGTCAAAGGGTGACTAAAGTCAAGAAAGTTCACTCTCTGGGTATCCCACAGCTAGTTATATTATGTACAACACTGATCATTTTTACCTGGGGTGTGCCAAAGAAAAGGTCGTAATGGTCAAATTGGACAGAAATCCTCTTAGGAATATAAAGCCTTTCCCCCAAGGCATTCTGGGAAGTTTGGCCTGATGATAACACTAGAGAAAACATCAGGGAATTAGTAAGACATTAAGCATATTTCATGGCAATCTGGTCCGGGCTTAGTACAATTTTAGAAATAGTCAAATGGGTACTACAAACATCCATCCAAAACATAATGGCAAACTGGCCAGCAGTTGTTGAGATAACTTGCTAAAGTGAACCAAGGGACCAACTGAATGATGAACTCTGCTGATAGCTGGCAAAAACTCACATCAGCTTTCTTTTCCAAAATATATTGCTCTCGCTTGGTCTGAAATTAGATTAATTTCTTTTGGAAAAACAAAAGCAGGTGCACGCTTTGGCTCAGGCGCAGCATCTGATTTTCCTCCTGTCAGGTGGTTTGGGTTTGCTGCTAAGTGGCCCTGAGAGGTGGATGTTCATGGGTGTAAAGCATCCTGACTCACTCTGGTCATTTTCCTCTCAGCAGCAGACATGTAGATCTGTCATGTAGTAAATATACTAGACAGGCAAGAGAATAGTTATCTGGTCCAGGCCTGGTGATTAAGTATTCAACCACATCAATACTACTGTCACATGGACCTAAATATCAAATGCAAATTAAGGGAGGAAATTTCATTCTGCAAAACACTCCTCTTATTTCTCATTGACATTCTATTCCCTCCTCATCTCTTCCCCTGAATTCATTGCACATCATCTATCTCTTCTCCACTTGCCACCCTCCTTCTCACTTTCTGCTGTCACGCTGCCTAGCCTCAGTCTCTTTAGCTATAGACATAGCTCAGCATGGAATGGTTCATCCTGTACCTGTGGTGAGGGAAGGGGAGGAGGAGAGGGGCACAGAGGGTGTCAATGCCACTAGAGGTGAAGCCCCAGCTTAAGCAGGGAAACAGTGTGGGGAGTCACTGCTTTAATCGGCTAGATATTTAAAGCACCGCGGGGCAGGAAACCAGTAAATGCAAGCACACACATGCGTGCACGTGGTATGAGCATGTGAATGAGTATATAGTAAACACACACACACAGTACAAACAAAAATACAGTATACACTGCAGTAATAGTAATCACTTAGGTCAAGATGCTATTTTCTCCATTCCACAGCAATATGCACACCAAAAGCAAAAGCTTAGGCCACATTTAAATGAATAGTTTAGACATTTTGGGAAATTTTATCTGGCACACAACCCCCGTTAAATATTGAATTGTTATTTTTAAACATTTGGGTTATTAGTTTTCCAAATAATTTGATATTATATTATGTTATATTATGTTATGTTATATTATATTATGTTATATTATATTATATTATATTGTATTATATTATATTATATTATATTTTCAGGTTTCAACAAGTGCAGCTGTGACAGTTGAAGCAGCAAGGGAGAGTCAGGAAATGAAGAGAGAGAACAGGAGGACAGCGGCCAACATCCTGCGGTGGGAGAGCCAGCTAGGGCAGAGGCAACAGGTGAGATCGACTGCAAACACAGAGAGATGTAGAAGCAGGACAGATCAAAAATGCTGATTTCTTAGGCAAAGGGGCCTCATTTTTATTCATCACAGTATTTGTTTGACACACTGTGAAGCAATGGAACTGTCTAGTTTAATTTTATAGTCACTGCTGTGTTGTGATGCTCATGATACTAATAACAGACCCTATTTGTCAGCTGCCTGATCAGAAAAATACTGATCTCAAATTTCAAAAGGATTGCTGTAACGCATTAATTTAATCACTGTATGTCATAGCAACCCTTTTCCTGAACAGGGGAATCTGTATTTTTACTACCTGGACCATATTTTCCCATGTTTGTGTGTCTATATGACTAACTGGGAGATCGCAGTCTACAACAGAGAAACGGGCCTGTGGGCAATTGAGCCCCGTCAAAGTACATCCACCAAAGTGCTTGCTTTTGCCACTGACAGGCTCAGGTTGTTATTACAAGTGTCTGACAACATAATGGAAAGGATCCATAACCTTCTTTAAAGAGTAAGATCCTTTTTTTAAACCAGAAACACTTTTGCTCTCGTCAAAGCCACTCCCACTTCCTTGACGAAAATAGTAATTTTAGCTCTCTTGTCTTTCGTGTTATTGCGTGACTTTGATGTTTTTAACCCATATAGTGACTCTTTCTGGTTAAACAAAAAGGATCTTACTCTTTAAAAAAAGGTCTTATTCAAAACCTTCAGTTACACCAACTGAACTAAACAGTGGTGCGAACATTCACAAACCCATGCATTGAATATTTTTGACCATCTTTACGAGTATAACTGTCAACACTTTATTTTTGTGCGTTTGACATTAATGATAAAACATTTTTTTTAATGATAAAAGATTTTTTTGTTTCTTCTTTTCTAATTGTACTCTAAAGACAGGTAGGTGTGAACATTAGCTTTGAATTGCTGGGACCTTTTCTTTATTCTCAAGTGGTTGTCTAGAACATTTACTATGCTACAAATTACCATAACACAAGATCTAGTCTGTATCGCCCAGACCTCACTCCTAGCTGAATGCTAAGATTGGACTACTCAAATATTGTGGATGCAACAAAGCTGAACATAATATTAATGTCAGTTGCATCCCCCACAGATTTGCCCTCTTTGTCAAAATTAAATTTGGTTCCAGCTTCACTGACATCTCTGCTTGTGATAAATAGAAATATGATGTGCAACAAAGGTAAGTCAATGGTCGTTACCACCACCCTAAAAAAAAAAACAAAAAACCCTTGCAGGACTCATCTGTAGTAAAGTAATCTATTTCTGCTTCATATTCTCTATGTGTTTTGATTCCTAACCACCAACATGCTGGGTACTGAATTTTGTCACAATGAAGTGAACAGCAACAACAGGAACAGTGCAAAATAGAAATTAATTGCACTTTGTGTTTCCCAAATGTGTTTTTTTAGTACTATTCTAATAAAAAGCAGCCATAGTTACAAATGTTTAAGACATTATTGTGTGCAGCTGTGTTTCAACTTTCTATGATCATTGTAAATAGATCTGAACTCCATACTTAATTTCTGAAAAACAACAGAGAGGAAAACTTTCATGATACAGACTATTTAGCATAAAGCTTAGGATAATTTATCAGGCTGGAGAAAAAAAGAGCCAGGATTCCGTATTTATATCAGCATCATACTTACTCCCACTCCTTGCGTCGTGCCTGTGGTGTGCTTTGAATCTTATGAGCCTGGTGGGCTTTGACAATGTCCCTCTGCTCGATCAGGCCTCCCCGACGTCTCTTGATCACATTGGGACTTACCGCCAAATCTCCATCCAACCCCAGCATCCCCCCTCCAACTTCAAAAGTCGATGCCACATCAAGAGACAGGCCAAGACAGTTTGGATGCAGAGGGCCAGCATGGGTAGACATGTGTGGGAGGTAGAGGGTGTCATAGCTGGTTGAGAGACTTTGGGGCTCCAGGAGGGAGTGGGACTCAGAAAAGAGGCTTGACCCGCCGGCCAGTCCTGCACGATGCTTCTGCCAGTCCTCACAGTCCGCTGGGGAAGAGGGAAGGATGTGGTGCCTGGGGGTGCTGCTACCACACATTGTACCCATGCCCAGACCAACAACTGGACACTCGGGCCCCATTGGGGCTCTAGGTAGCCCCGAAGCATTGTGGTCCCCTGTCAGAGACTGCGAGCTAGCCGAACAGGAGCCCAGTTCCAGCATGGTGGGAAGGCTGCCCGGGATCTCAGCATAGTGCTGCAGAAAGGAAAGGGAGTGGAAAGGAAACAGAATACAGGGACAGAAAAAGAGAGAAACTATAATACCATACATAATAATATGTACAAATCTTAATTGGCATCAAAGAACATAAAACATAAGGAACTTTTATTCAGTGTAATTTCACTTTAACAGAGGCTGTGCTGACTAGGGATGTAAACAATATAATTCAATGTTTTGACTATGAACAAATAAGGTGTTTGAATACAGATAGCATCTGAATTTGTGACTTGGCAGTAGACAGGAAACTGAAGTTAGGGACCGTCTTAAAAGTGAATGCAAAAAAGCTTTTATCAGATTTTTATCAATGGCTTTCTAACTTCTTACACACACCAGATCAACTCATCACATTTTATGCACAATCTCTAGTTAAAAAGAAAAAAAAATTGCTTTATTTGTATAGCACTTTTCAATATTAGTAACAAAGTACAGCAGTCAATGTAAAACATGGACAAGTCAAATAAAAATCAGTGTGACACACAGCGTGCAATGACTAAAACATAAAACAAGTCAATTCACAATTAAAAATTACCCATGGCAATTCTGACTCAGGTGTACAGCTTTTATTTATTATTATTTTATTTATTATTTAACATACCTTTTTTTGAAGATTCAGTTCAAATAAAAATCATTATTACTATAAAAAGTATAATAATAATAATAATAATAATAATAATAATAATAATAATCTAAAAGTAGGATTATATTAGTATTATATTATATGGTATATTTTGTGGTCGGCTAAACATATGCTGCATAAACTGTACATACAGGCCACATGCATCTCCACTAGACCCCCTGCGTTTTTTTAAAGCTTATTCTTCTCTCTTTTTTTGTAGTGAAGCACACCACAGATAGCTGGTCATCACACAAATCTCCCACTGTTTGATATTGTGAACTTATTTAAAGTCTCTGTAATGATTGATCAGTGCCCCCTGTATCGCTTTGGTTTCTGATTTCATTCAAGGATGCTGCTGTTGATAGAACAGCTGGTACAGATACAGATACCAGCTTTGCATTACACCCATTACATCATTCCTACTTACAGGTGCGGAAACCAGTCTGTGCTTGGGTGTTGGCTTTTAGCTACATCAGTCAAACGCCTGAACAGATCTAGCTTCTGTGTAAGCTATTTGTTAAGCTAACCCTCCAAGGCCATTTGCCAGTGGCTCAATAGCTCGCACTGTCTTTAAAAGAGTCACTTTAAAATATTTCCTTCAGGCATCAAAACCAATTAGATAAGCTATAACACAGCCATGTAAAACAAATAATCATATAATACTGCCAGTGCTATGCTTAATGGTGCAATTAGGATGAGAGAAGAACGGGAGAGTAATTTTATCAACTCATCTTCTTCTTTATCTGGCCGGAACACTGAGGACTTGTCTGTGTTTTGTATGTGAACTGTGTGCATGTCTTGCTTAGCACAAAGTTATTGCCTGACCTGCTGCAAAAGCCTCTGCATTGCTGCTGCTCCTGCTGTAGATTTATGAAGCCCTTGACATTTTAGTTAGCAGAATGATAGATTTCTGGTTTACATTCCCTCTGGGAAAAAAATGTTCTAAGATAATGCACAATAAAAAGTGGATGTTGTGCAGTTGTATGGAGCAAATAAGATGAAAGGATGAAAGCTATTCAACTGTCTTGAGCATCAGCTTAACATCCATCAGGCTGCTTAAGCACCCCGAGAGCCATTAATTAGACTGCTGTCAATAAGTGGATACACTGCTATGAATGAGATTCTAATGATCAGAGGCCCCATTGAGTTGAGGATCCTGATGGAATCACTTGTGCAAGAAAGGTGCACCTCCTTGATTTGATGATGTCTCCATTAACACCTCCACATATTTTTCAACAAACTGAAATATAACCCTGTTTGCTTGGCTGATATCTTGTATGTACAGAGAAGGATAACATCCTAGGAACAAGCCTTAGGGTGTGAAGCAGCAGAACAGAGTCGTTGATATGAGAGAATATGTTCTATTGACTTTGTTTTCAAGAACATGAAAAAAAACCTCAGCAAAAATCTGATTTAATACACTCACAAGGAAGAAAGTGAAAACATTTTTCAAATGAAATTATCAAACAAATCAGCAACTGTAGCAAAAACTGCAAATTAATCATTAAACACTTTTCCTGATTCCTCAGCTTATTAGAGCTAATAGAAGTGAGTGAACTGGTGTCAGTGCTGGTCTAAGTGTTGTTCAGGTGAACTATGCTTTACCAAGAACCACATTATAGTCTCTCATTTAGCGCCTTATAACTCACTGTTTTGGTTTAACAGCCCACAACTCAACAGTTTTTCATTCTTATCTTGTTTTAAGCAAAAACCTCTAGATTCTCCTTAATGAGGCAGTAAAATGTTGCACCTTCTTGTGCTGCCTTCAATTGGTCAAAAATTTACAGATTAATTCAAGTTTACTGTAAGTGGGCAAAATTGTTTAATTTGCAAATGTATGATTAGAATTCAATCACACAAAAAATAGGGAAAGCCAACTGCGTTTCCAGAGATGCTATTAAGTTCCAAATCTCACTTAGCAGTGAAATATAATACCGTACTTCAGTGCGTTTTCCACCTAATTCCCCAGTTGGTCAGACAGTGGTGGTCACAACAACAGCCAGCAATAGGTTCAATGCCTAAATGAAGCAAATTCCCACCCCTGGCAGAACTGTTAAACCACAGTGTCACAGGAGGACCATTACTCTCCTCTCTGACAGCTCTCATTGGAATAGCAGAACACACATTCATGGCCACTGCAACTAGACATCTATCTTCTACATCAGGAGAAATGACTAATCAAATTACTGCACTTGTGGTCCTTGCAGATTGGAATAAAGACTTGAGCATTAAATTAACTATAAATACATGTTCGAAGCACGCTTTTCATTTTTAAGCAGCAAGCAGTGGTGTTTACCGTATATAGTTCCTGAATGACCATGCCCATTACTTCTGACGGCTTAAATTCCCTGCTCTCTGGGGGGCGTTAAAGGGGGTGTTAATGACAATGCAGTTGCTCGATAAATCTGGCTTCCAGACCTGGCTTTAATTCTAGGTGCTTAATGAATATGAGCTGAGCTTCCAACAGAGACAGAAAACACCTGGAAAGCACCAGCCCTGCCCTTGGCCTTTACTTTCCAGCCATACTGAGTCCTTCAAAATGATGTCCATTTAGGGTGAGACTCCCAGAGAAGACCAGTGAAATATATTGAAATTAATATAATATGAATTTAAACCTACAATGGCCCATTGTGGGATTCCTGGCGGGAGGAGCTCTGTCTGAGAAATGGCATGGGAACTTCCATTGATCCACTGCTGACTGAATCCATTTTGCAAATTATGTTTTCAAACTGGCTGAACAGGAATGCAAACACGATTAGATATAAGGACGGTTGAGTACAGACATTTGGATCTGGGTATGATACTGCCAGAAGAGCTTAAACCGCATGAACAAGAAAATACAAAACAAACTGACTCAGAAAGGTGCCATATTCATTACCAATAGAAATAAAATAGGCTGGTACAAACATTTAAACACCAAAACCTCTATGTCAGGCTTGAAAAGAACAAGTACATACAGTACTGTGCAAACATTTTAGGCAGGTGTGGAAAAAATGCTGTAAAGTAAGAATGCTTTAAAAAAAAAAAGTGGTAAACTTGATTTGACTTGAGTTATGTATTACAAAGACAATAAAACACAAACAGTATTTTACATTAATATGGTTAGTAAAAGTTTGAAAGACAAATAGTCCTCTTTCTGAGGATGAAAGCTACTAAAATTGACACAGACATTGTTGCCACAAGCATAAGGCTGCTCTTTTACATATTGTAGTTCTTATCAGCAAACAACAAGTGCACTTTCATCTCTGGTGCATTTACGTAAAGGCCATTTACACTGTGTTTATATATACCTACCTTATGTAGCCTACAGTATGTTCAGTACTGATGCACTTAAGTGACTTGTTTATGGTCTACCATCTGTTAGTGAGAATGACATGAGATAAAAAAGACAGATACAAACACTAAACAATCCCATATCAGGTATTGTGACTTCACAGTCTATATTCTCATATTCAATATTCAGATACAGGGATAATTTAAAATTCTGCTTATTGAGAGTTACATGTGAAGGACAATACAACTCCTGTTGATTAAATGAAGCTACAGCCAATAGCTTCATTTAGTTGTCATTTACAGCAGCTGATAGGTGTAGTTTTTTACCTTTGGACAAAGCTAGGCTAAGCTAAGCTAACCAGCTTGTTGACGCTCACTTCATATTCATCAAACAGACACCAGAGTGGTATCGATCTGCTCATCTAACAATCAACAAGAAAGCAAATAAGCACATATTCCAAAACTAGATAAGTGTTTGTTTTTTATTCCACTCCCTAAGGCTAACCATTTCTCAGAACCATTAGTACAGCCCAACCATACCACCAGTCCAAAAACTGATCTTTACCACAGAGCCCTAAAAACACCCAGCCTGCAATGCACAGACCAAAACACTAAGGCTCAGTTGCTTTCTATGCACTCCACTGAGGTTGCTCCACACAGTTATTGAGAAAAAAATTGGCTGTGGTTTGATATAATTCTCATAATTAGCTTTTAAGGGGTTACTTGTAGATTAGCCTTAGTCACTGAGCTTTCAGACTGCCATTATCTGAAATAGTTCACAAACATTGCTAAGTGCTACTCACAGCTGTGTGGTGACTTTCCAGTTACTTAGGTCAGGTGAAAGCAGACAAAAGAATGTGAGCCTTTGACAAAAACTGAATCACAATATTAGAAGATGTTTTTACGCTCTTTGTTGGACAGCCAGGTGCCTACAAGGTTACTAATGAGGAGTGAAGGAGAGGCACAGGCAGGCGAGAAACCTTCTCACACCTGCTGCCCACAGCAGCCCACACAACTGCCTGATTACACATCATACTTCACCACATCCTCCCCTCAAACTGGATGTCACCCTGGTGAATGGCCAAACATGTGTCGGGAAGTGTTATGTCACCTGAACCTACTCTCATGGGCAATGCGTTTGAAAGGAAATCAGGCGTAAATAAGCAGCTGAAAATAACCATCGTGTAGCAAGGTAGAGGAGATTCAACCACAATGCTAAGAAATCTTGAGGACAGCTTAAAGCGTCCAATCAATTACGTCCAATCAATTAAATATATTTCATGCTAGAAATCTGATGATGTCAGTCACCTTCAATCGCAAAAATCTGGCCTGATGTCCTATTCTACCAATAATATTTCCTATTATTTAAGTTTTTCTAACTGTGATTCTTCATCATACAGGTAGAATATGGCAATAAGATGGAAGGTTAAAACATATATTACAAAAAGGTTTTTGTCAACTGGATAAGACATCTATGCTAGTGTGATGCATCTACAGCTTGAATTTGAATGTAGAATAAAACCAACACTTTTAGTAGTTATCCATCATAATGTAGTGGAAACAGAGGGCACAGAACAATATTCTGTACACACATATGACTCAACTGTGTCTAAGTTAAAGTATTGAATCATTTTCGGTCACACTGTGTGTGGTTTAATATTTTACATTTACTCATTTGTTGGAGGAGCTCTTAGGCCAATAACGAACATAAGCTTGTATTATGGAGCTTAGGTAGATGGGTGCAGACCCAGTAGTCACACTGTATCCAAGCATTAGTGACTTGACTTTGATTCTGGAGGCCACGGGTAGCCAATGGAGGTAGCTGAGTAATGAAGTGACAAGTCCTTTTGGACAGACCAAAAACAAGACGAACTGCTGCGTTCTGAACCATTTGTAGGGGTTTCACCACACAAGCTTGAAGACCTGCTAGGAGGGCATTGCAAGAGTCGATGCGAGACTCTTGCAATGCTGCGTGGCATACTGAGTAAGGTAGGACCTGATTTTTCTTATGTTGTATAGAGCAAAGCAGCATGACCTAGAGGCAGCAGCAACATGGTCTGAAAAGGACAGTTGTTCATCAATCATGACACCCAAGTTTCTCACCCCCTGGTTGGAGTGATGGTTCAGGAGTCAATCTGTAGATTGATGTTATCGTGGATAGATTGCTTGGCTGGAATGACCAAGAGTTCAGTTTAGAGAGGTTAAGTTGAAGGTGAAAAGCCTTCACCATGCAGATATGTCCAAGAGACAGTCTGAGATCTGCACCAAGACGGTGGACGGAAAGGATAAGTAAAGTTGCGTATCATCTGCGTAGTGGTAAGAGAAGCCATGCATGTGAATAATTGGCCCCACTGAGCTGGTGTAAACTGAGAGGAGAAGGGGCCCTAGCACCGAGCCTGGGGCACCCCTGTGGAGAGGCAGTGAGAGGAGGACATTCATCCTTGCCACATTGTAAGAACGCCCAGAGAGGCAGGATTTGATTCCAGAGATGCTTATTGCCCAATGTGGGGATAGCAGGATCCTGCGATTCACTGTGATAAAGGCAGCCGATATGTCAAGCAGGATAAGAACCAAGGACTGGACTGCAGTTTTAGCTGACCTTTGGGCTTCTGTCACAGACAACAGAGCCATTTCAGTAGAGTGGCCACTCTTAAAATCAGACTGATCTGGATCTAGGAGGTTATTCCGTGAGAGGAATTCTGAGACCTTTGAAGACAGCCCGCTCGATTGCTTTGGAAAGAAATGGTAGAGGATTTTACAGCTTTGTTTGCCTTGTACAAACAGAAGAATAAAGACCAACTGAACTGAATTGGCAGCTCATCCAAGAGTAAGGAACACTGACTCTTATAAATACTGTAGTAGCCTTGAGACATAGAGTACATTAAGTATTATAACAATGAGGAGTCTAATTTTCTCCGGCGGGTCTAACTTGGAGTAGTGACTTTCTCAAAAGTCAGTCAGCAGCCACGGCATATTACTGTTCTGTATTATACAGAGTACATTAGGCAGCGCCAACATCTACATACAGTATTAAATTTACAACTTTCTATTAAACACTGTGGTGCATTTCAGTGAGCAAATGGAAGCAGCAAGTGTGCAAATGTACAGATTGAGATGGGTAAATGTATATTAAGCTTTTCTGGATGTAGCATCATGGTTCAGGAAACCAGTAGAAGTAGGAGAGACCGGGGATGGTTGTAACATTTTTGACATTTCTGTATGTATCTCAGAGCCCTTTTAAGCAAGTGTGTTCAAACTAGTTACATGTGTCTATTAAATTGTGTTGTTATCTCTGCAACATACACAGAAAATCAATGGTTTAGTCTTAAACACAAGTAGTAAAACATTACAATTTATCCCCATAGTTTGGGTAAGTTGTAACGGGGTCAAATCTAACATTATGTTATAACGAATATGAGAAAAACATGACATTGAATGTTTTTTATTCAAAACTTAAAGAACTTTTTTACATAATTGTGCGTGCGTGCATGACGTTTAAACATTTTGCGATGTATTGCAATTTATTACCTTTTCTCCAAATTCAAATTGTGTCCCTAAAGAAAAACTCTGGTCTCATGGCCTGAAAAAGCAACTGATTTTATTATTTTACCAAAAAGTAAAATTCTCATGTACAATTCACATAATAAAAGATCGATACTTGACCTCCATGTATCAATACAATTTTGCCACAGAAAATATTGCAATACTATGTATTGTATCGATTTTTCCCCCCACCCCTACAACTAACCCGTGTAACAACCAGCCCCGGTCTCCCCTCAGATCTTTTACTTAAGTAAAAGTAGCAAAACCACAGTGTTATGTGATAAATGCCATGTTACAAGGAAAAGTCATGCATTCAAAATTTTACTTAAGTAAAAGTACAAAGGTACTAGCATCAAAATGCACTCAAAGTGCCAATGGTAAAGGTACACATTATGCAGAATGGCCCATTTCAGAGTAATAAATTATTATTATTATTATTATTATTATTATTATTATTATTATTATTATTATTGATGGATTAACATGTAAGCATCGGTAGTGTAGCTGAAAAAGGTGGAGCTAATTTCAATTACTTTACATGCTGCAAGACATCTTAATATATAATACATAGTACATTTGACATTTTCTTTCCATCTTAATCTGTTAAAAATAACTGTAAATGTCAAATAAATGTTTTGCAATAAAAAGTGCAATAGTCCCACTTAAAAGTACTGCAGTGGAAATATAAAATATGAAGTGGAAGTAGAGAGGGGCAGACTGTACTTTCCACCACTGCAGGAAACAAAGAGCACATTACTACCACTGCGGTATTTTGAACTAAATGCTCATGTCTCCATGCTAACATGCTCACAGTGACAATGCTAACATGCTGATGTTTAGCAGGTATGTTTACCACATTCATCATCAGTGTTAAGTCTGTTTACAGGTATTGAGAATTACTTTTGCACGTGTGAAAAAAAGTTGTAAGAAGCCTTTTGTGGACTGAATCTCTGAGACAAAACTGTTTGTGGTCGAGTTGCATTGTGGTTAATAGAGTTCCCAGGTTAATATCTCTGGTTCTGTTACAACAATTTTGATCCTTTTTTTAAATAACAATAAACAATGTGACAGGACAATAATCATATGTAAAAGTACTCACCAAAGTTACACCATTTATCTTGGGGGGGGGATAAATGTTTGTACCAAATACAATTGCAATCCATCCAACAGTTGTCAAGACAATGTACTTTACACTTTAAAAATCTTAGCTATGCTAAGGGAAAAGTCAGAAGATCAACAAAGTCATTGTGATACATTGTTAAGGAACCACAAACAGGCCTATCTGTACAAAAATGTTATGGCGAGCCACTCTAGACCAAAGTGTTGGACGGATCAACAAACTAACCATGCAATCACTAGAGTCATGCCGTTAGCATCGCTAAAAATTTCAAAGGTAACAAAGAAATTGCATATTGTTAGCCCCTGTAGTCTATCAAACACATTATCATGTATCTACTCTACTTGTCATCCAAAACTCATGAAAATCGCACACACCTTTTTCCATTTGAGTATTTCCAAGAAGGTATTCCCCACAGAGACAATAATAATGATGACAGATACAAGAATAATAACCTAACCAGCAAAACGTTTCCACTGCACCTTACCTGCTGTCTATTCCACCCACAGCCACATCCCTCTGCTTCTGTTGTTGTCTATACTATTATTTCATCTTCTGTGTATCTGGGAAACATTTAAGATGTAGACATTTTTTTCTAACACAACCTCCACATTTTCTATGCAGACGTAATACCTACTGTAGACGTGTTAATGCAAATAATATATTGTACTTGCCATTCATATGATGCATCCATTTGGTTTAATCTTATTTTTCTTTCATGATTATTTGCTGTATCCCTCCACTGTATGTTACTCTGCAACAACAACAACAAACCAATTCCCCTGCAGGGTGTATTAAAGTTTAATATTATGATTATGTAAGTATTGTGCCATAAACAATGAATTACCTTACTTTGAATACATTGGTTAGTTGGTAGCCTGAGTTACAGATATTTGACAGTGAACATATGGGATAACTCAAATTGTGGATTTGTTTTCTGTGTTAAAGCTTATATTTTGCTTTGTGTTCGAGCTAATAAGGAACATTAGCAAAAAACAAAGTATTACTTGATTTTGATACAGCTGTCAATTGCTGAGAGAGTCACACTTATTTTAGCAGAATAACTAACAGCAAGTCTTCATTTTTCTGCTTTATGCTCATTTTCTTCAATAATTTACAAGGCAATAAGGCATTTTGTCTTTACTACTCGAGACCCACTGTTTCAGGAACAATCCCTATGCAATAACCCTGTGACTCTAACATCTACTTCAACTGTATACTACTTACTATTTATTTACATAGTTTACAATAATCATCACTCAAAATACATCTACGCGTGCTGTTCATTTGTATATACTGTACATATTATATCTCATGTACATAAAAACAAAATATTTTTTCCAGCATCCTTTACACTCTATTTCACTGCACTATTGTCTTACTGTCTACAAATGTTGTTTGTGTCTGATGTTGAGCTTATAGCAACAACTCTACATTCACAACACTGAGTCTAAGTGCTCAAACAGAAACTAACATTCACACCCAAGGACACTTCAACATGCAGCCTGGAGGAGCAGGGGATTGAACCACCGACCTTCCAGTTAACAGGCAACCCGCTCTATCTCCTGAGCCACAGCCGCCTCAATAATGTACAGTAATGCACATACACAGCACAATAATGTAAAGATTTTAGGCAGATGATAAAGTCCTTTGTTTAGTTGGCAGTGTGCTTTGGGTCATTGTCCTGCTGCATGATAAACTTCCTCCCGATTAGTTTCAATGTATTTCTCCATAAATTGGCAGACAAAATGTTTCTGTAGACTTCTGAATTCATTCTGATGCTACCATAATCAGTTACATCATCAATAAATATTAATGAGCCTGTTCCAGAAGCAGCCATGCACAACCAAGCCCTGACATTACCTCCACCATGCTTCACAGATGAGCTTGTATGCTTCGGATCATAAACACTTCCTTTCTTTCTCCACACTTTGGTAGAGATTAATCTCGGTCTCATCAGTCCATAAGATTGTGTTCCAGAACTTTTGCAGCTCATGTCTGTACTTCTTTGCAAATTTCAATCTGGTCTTTCGATTCTTACTGCTGATGAGTGATTTGCATCTTGTTGTGTGGCCTCTATATTTCTGCTCTCTGAGTCTTCTTCGAACAGTGGATTGGTGATACCTTCAACTTGCACTGTGGAGGTCTTTGGTGATGTCACTCACTGATGTTTTGGGGGTTTTCTTAACTACTGTCAGGATATTTCTGTCATCAACTACTGTTGTTTTCCTTGGCTGACCTGTTTGACATCTGTTGCTCAGTACACCAGTAGTTTCTTTCTTTTTCAGGACATTCCAAATTGTTGTGCTTGCTATGCCCAATGTTTGTCCAATGGCTCTGGTCGATTTTCCTTCTTTTCTCAGCTTGACAATGGCTTGTTTTGCTCCCATAGACAGCTCTCTGGTCTTCATGTTGGTTTATCCTCTTTAACAGGAAATGTAGTCTTTATAGGTTTGAACCAAGAATGAAAACTTAGACTAGTCATGCAGAGCTATTTAATGTTTGGACAATCAACCTAAAAGGCAACACCTGGACAACAAGAAACATCTGTCAGTACTTTCAATACTTTGGACTGTATCTGCCTTTACTTCTCAGCATTGAGGAGACCATTCGTTTTGATAAGATCCCAAAATCTATTTGCAGAAATGCAGCCCCAGACTTGCAAGTAACCTCAATCGTACTTCACTGTAGCCTGCAGACCTACATTCTTGTACTGCGTTCCAGCATTTTTGCAAAACTGGCTCCTACTACAGCAGAATATTTCAAATTTTGATTCATCAGTCCAGAGCACCTGCTGTAATTTTTCTGCCTACATAATCCCTGACTTTGTGCAAGTGTACCAAGAAGAACTGATGCTGTTGTGAAGGCAAGAGGTGGTCACACCAAATATGGATTCGATTTAGATATTTCTTCGGTTCACACACTTTGTAATCTCTTAAATGATAAATATAATCTATTAATATGTCTATTTTTGAACGCATTCTTAATTTACAGCATTCTTTCCCACACCTGTGTAAATCTCTTGCACAGGATTCAAATTCCTTGTATGTGTACACATATCTGTCCAATAAAAGTGATTCTATGATACACTGCCATCAGACGATGAAAAGACACTTCTCAAAGGGATCCTACTGCTGTGATGACCTTCCAAGAAAGACCATTACATAACACCACTCACACATCAACTCAGTAATGATCAACACTACTAATAGGAACACCTGGTTACGGTCCAATATTTGGAAGGTAAAGTAGCTTCATGGGAAGTGCTGAACAGTAAGAAACTGTCATTGGACAGTTTTACACATTATAACCTGGTATTTGAGAATGTGTAGAAGTAATACAACTAAATAACTAGTACCCAGTACAGAACAGGGTAAAACCACTGCTATTAAAAGAGCATCACTCATTCGTTTTTGTTTGTTTTTCAGGTCTTGGACTCTGTGTTGAACTAGTGGACTATTTTTCAAACAAGAAATTCTCAGGTGCTTTGGTGGAACATGGACGTGAAAATGTGCTGCACACTCTGATGTCCCATATGTGAAAGGCTCATAAAATTTCAATGACGTTTAGATGTTTGATGAACAAGTAGGCCAAGAAAGGTTTTTGACTTCAACCTGGTGTCCATGAAACCACTCTTGAAACTGTTTAGCATTTCATCATCTTTGTCATTGGGACCACTATAAAAAAATGTATACCTAGTCATGTAAAATGGCCTGGTGTTCAACAATGCAGGGCAATTTAACTGCAACTGCAATTATTTGAACAAGATGGCTGCCTATAACATTAGAGATTTATCATATTTTACAGCTTGCAGTAGACATTGTGATAAAATTACTAGTTTGTTTTGGTGATATTTTCTTTATACATGACGTGTATGTGTTTGTCTAAGTGGTGGAAAAAGCTTAGGTTGCACTGCGAGACTTGCCTCATTTATAGTATTTTGTCACTGAAACACAACACACTTCTGTTGTATGAACTGGCCATTTGCAAATTTGTATAAACGCAAACGTATAAACACATCAACCATCACACAAAATAAAGTATATCTAGTGCGGTTCTGATTTAGCTAAAAAATGTGTTAGAGACAATAAAAAGGTTTGCATTACAGAAAAGTGCCATGAAAACGTGCTTTACGGCACATTTTGATGTTGCATTTATGGTTTAGCTCAACAGACACCCTCACTTCAGTGCAGGGTAAATTGAATAATATAAAGAACAAATGGTTCACTTTAATGGGATCCTACCACATAAGTAATTTAATTATGTGGAAAGAAATAGCCAAAGCATTAAATTGTAAAACAAATGGCTTTTAGTACAAAATGTCTGCACAATTACATTACAGCATTCTATCCCTATATTGTAGGGAGAATGTCTTGCACATACATTGTTGCTGTGTTTCCACAGGGGAACACATGGCAATGAGGCTAGTGACATTTAAATCTATCTCAAATTAATCCACAAGGTTTAGGGGAAGCAAAATTGTACTTGAAACATGAACCCAGTCTACATAAAACATAAATGACTGAACACTGATTTTACCTACTCAGAGATAATGTCAGAAATTTATATATATATATATATATATATATATATATATATATAACAAAAGTGAGTCTACCCCTCACATTTTTGTAAATATTATGTCTTTTCATGGGACCAAACTGAAGAAATGACACTTTGCTACAATGTAAAGTAGGAAGTGTACAGATTGTATGACAGTGTAAATTAGCTGTCCCTTTAAAATAACACAGCACGCAGCCATTAAAGTTTAAACCGTTGGCAACAAAAGTGAGTACACCCCTAAGTGAAAATGTCCAAACTGGCCACAAAGTGTCAATATTTTGGGTGGCCACGATTGTTTTCCAGCGCTGCCTTAACCCTCTTGGGCATAGAGTTCATCAGAGCTTCACAGGTTGCCTCTTCCATTCCTCTATGACGACATCACAGAGCTGGTGGATGTTAGAGACCTTGCGCTCCTCCACCTTCCGTTTGAGGATGACCCACAGATGCTCAATAGGGTTTAGGTCTGGAGACATGCTTGGCCGTTATCATGTTGGAATACTGCCCTGCGGCCCAGTCGCCGAAGGGAGGGGATCATGATCTGCTTCAGTATGTCACAGTACATGATGGCATACATGGTTTCCTCAATGAGTTGTAGCTCCCCAGTGCCTGCAGCAGTCATGCAGTCCCAGAACATGACACTCCCACCACCATGCTTGACTGTAGGCAAGACATACTTGTCTTTGTACTCCTCACCTGGTTGCTGCCACACACGCTTGACACCATTTGGACCACATAAGTTTATCTTGGTCTCATGAGACCACAGGACATGGTTCCAGGAATCCATGTCCTTAGTCTGCTTTTCTTCAGCAAACTGTTTGCAGGCTTTCTTGAGCATCATCTTTAAAAGAGGCTTCCTTCTCGAACAACAGCCATGCAGACCAACTTGATGCAGTGTGCGTCGTATGGTCTGAGCCCTTACAGGCTGGCCCCCCACCCCTTCAACCTCTGCAGCAATGCTGGCAGCACTCATACGTCTATTTCCCAAAGACACCCTCTGGATATGACGCTGAGCATGTGGACTCATCTTCTTTGGTCGACCATGGTGAGGCCTGTTCTGAGTGGAACCTGTCCTGTTGAACCGCTGTATGCTCTTGACAACCGTGCTGCAGCTCAGTTTCAGGGTCTTGGAAATCTTCCTATAGCCTAGGCCATCTTTATGTAGAGCAACAATTCTTTTTTTCAGATCCTCAGAGAGTTATTTGCTATGAGGTGCCATGTCGAACATCCAGTGACCAGTATGAGGAAGTGTGGGAGCAATAACACCAATTTAACACACCTGCGCCCCATTCACACATGAGACCTAAACAAGTCACATGACACCGGGGAGGAAAAATGGCTAACTGGGCTCAAATTGAACATTTTCACTTAGGGGTTTACTTACTTTTGTTGCCAGCGGTTTAGACATGAATGGCTGTCAATGCGTTATTTGTAGAGGACAGCAAATTTTCACTTATACAAGCTGTACGCTCACTACTTTACATGTCAAAGTGTCATTTCTTCAGTGTTGTCACATGAATAGATATAATCAAATATTTCCAAAATGTGAGGGGTGGCCCCACTTTTGTGAGATACTGTATAAGTATGTCTTTGTTGTTGCAAACCTAACTGTGAAAAACAGCTACAAATGTACCTGTTGCTGATGCAATCTATACCTGTAAATTGGTTCAGTATGCTCCCAGCTACAGCCATGTATTAAGTGAAAGGGGCATTGAGGAAGACCTTAGTGTACTGAATGGTAAAAAAAAAATACAGTACTTGAAATAAATGCATTTGCTAATACTGTTTGACCACATCAAAACTATTTTATTGGCATCACCAGTCACCAGACCCCTGACAAGATACCACAGGTTAAATATACTAAATAAAATGAGTGTCTCATTTCTTTTTTGCCTCTAATTAACTTTCTTTGCCCACTGTGGATTGTTATCAGTCAGCATCTAAGGTTCCACTTCAACCAATGATTTCACATTAGGCGTTTTAGAAGACCCTCAACTCTGGTGTTAGTAATTCACCACAGGATTTGTTTGTTTTCACAATGCAGACATTCTTTACCGCATATTTATTTTCCAAGCATTAAACAGAAAGACTGGCAGTGAGTGAGCAACTAAACATGAACATTAATTTAATGTGCATCTGCATGCTATAAAAGATATGATTAATCACCTTTGTAAATGATTAATCACAATTATTCAGTATTTTGAATTTGTATCGGAACATGCAGAATGTTTCTGTTCAAGAGGTACATGCAGGTTCACTTTTATGCTGAATAGAGGCACTAATTTATACACCATGAAAACCAATTTGCACTCGTTCCGATGAGTGTGGTGTTATTCAATCAGGACAATCAGAACACTTGACAAGAAAAGATTAACAAAAGACAAATAACAGGAAAATATAGCCAAACTAGATTGGGGGTGGTAAGTGACAAATGTTAATGTGATAAAATAATTAAAATGACACTCCAGAGAGAAGCAGGATTGATCCAAGCAGTGGTCTGTTTACCCTCATTCAAAAGAAGATCAACTGATCAGTTCTAACACAAAGCTGATCACACTGCCTGCTGAACCACTGAACAGTACACTTGGGTGTTGTGGTAGATTGCATGTCTGCAATTTTAGGGCTCCACTTCAAGAAAAAGAGAGTCGTGAAGTGATGAAGTAGGCTGGCTACAGTGTTTCCCTCCAGCAGCCTGTCATCTATAACACAAACACTGATTATTCAAACTGCCTCTTCCTTTATTGTCAAACTCCCATGACTTGAGAAAACAGGCTGTTATGCTACTTCTGGTGGATTAGTTTTCTAAATACACCACTATAGCATGCAATGCAGGCCATGATGGGGCATTCAAAGTATTTCTCAGGAAGATAAAATAATACATAACATTTGACAAAGTTCAAGGTCAGAGAAACGCAAGGGCACAGACAGAACAGACAATGTGACAGATGGATGATACAAGCAAATCATGTATCTAAAACCTCATCAGCAACTTGTCAGACACACACTTCCTTTCTATTCACTTCAGCAAATGTAGTCTCAGTTTTCTCATCTTTGATTAATTCCTCCCTCCTTGAGGTAATGATCGCTGCCTTCCCCAACCTGTGGGATTAAATTGAGGGGGTGGATTTCTTTTCCTACACTTGAATTTGTATCATTATTTAGTCTAGGCCCACTAAGTAATTAGCTAAGCCTAATTCATGTCAGCCTGCATGGCCATTAGACTGACACCTGCCAACCTGAACAACAATCTATGAAGATTTGATTCTTCCTGTATGAATGTGATGATATGACTCAGTCGCCTGCCTTTTCCTGTTGCACTGACACAATCCAAAATGAGGAGAGATTAGTGCTAGGTCATGGTCTTTGTACACTGCTAATTTGGTCATGTTTGGGTAATTGAGCGCATGCGACAAGCCTAGGTGAGTAGCGTTTTCCTATCAGGCCCAAACACTTAGAAAAACAAACATCTGTCCTCCACAGTCTCCTAAACACAGAGAAGTCTTACATTCAAGACAAAAAGTAGCATCTCATTTAAATGAATTAGCCTACTATTAGTATCAAATAGCATGCTTTCAGCAAAACTGCAGGCAGTTTTGTTTAAAGTCACATAAAAGCTTCACCACCCTGCCCGTGTAGCTATTTCATTGATCGGCATTATTATTGAAGACTGAAGGAAGTCTGCCCATTATGTATTTCTGTCCCCAGTTCCTCTGGTTGGCACACAAACATAACCTCTGCCAAAAAGCTTTTCAGTTGTCGGATAGGCGATAGTCGCATGTTTTTTAACCGACACCTAATTGAAAATGTAAATTATGCTGTATTTCTTACCTATAAAGAGATAACTCCTTTCCATTTCGTTCACCTTTCCACTGGAAATGAAAATGTGGCAGCAGACACGACCACGTCTGCCGTACTAACACCCTCTGCCAGTACTGAGAGAGAAGAGAGAGGGGGGGGCTCTGCCTGGTTATTAGCCAGGAGGAATGGGGGGGGCGGATTGATTGGGGCACTTTCCAGTTGCAACACCTTTTATTGACAAAGATCCAAAAATACAACCAAAGCCGCTATTATGTGACATGTTCGAAATCGTAATGAAATTTTACGTAACTATTTGTTTAGTTCAGCGTGAATATCAAACTCGAGACTGTCATGAACAGCACTACCAGCCTACCCAGTAACCTACTTGTTGCCTTCTGCATGATTAAACAAGCAGCCATAACCTGGAAACCTCGATCTCTGGCTCCGGTCATAACAGGAGGCCATGCAGTTTATATATTTATGACTCACCTGTTCACAGAGAGCACACATCTTATCTTCAAACTATTTCGCCCATGTACACACTCCATTTGTTGCCATAGGGACCAATTAAATAGGATCCCAAGTCGATCCTCCATAAAAGCAGTCGAATGGAAAAGAATGAAGCAATATCTTGAAATTTAAAAAATCCCTCACATGAACTGGACTCCTGGTTTCCTCGGTTTATAGACGGGTAGGCTATTCATTTATTTATTTATTTTACGAGTGGATCGTTCAAGATGATGCAGCGCAGTTTGGCAGTGTCTCTATGTGTGATACACACTCAGGCCGCTGGGTGACAGTAAACGCATAGAAATTGTGTTGCTGAAATAAACTGTCTGCCCTCACCGTCGACTGTATATATTTAGTCTTTGGGTTTGTCTAATCAAAGATTTTTTCTCATTTAAGCCCTCCTTTAATGTTTTAAATACGAAACTCAACAATATATGCAAACAAATTTTTTCTATATTTTAGCAATTAATTGTCCAACTGCCTAATTATTTACCATCCTCTGGCATCTCTATGTTATTTTGGAAGATGAATTTGCTGAATACATCTCTCATACCTTTAAAAAAAGTGTTGTCCTAACGCAAAGTCTATGCCAATAAGTCATGTGAGATACTATAAACTAGCCTATAACAAATGTTCTTAAGCAGGGCATTGATCTACAGCAGCCTACTTTTCACTACAAATATAGGGTATAGGGTATTAACTATTTCACAAAACGCAATACATTCATTACAAATTAATGTTTAAAATGACATTATAAATTACAAATTAGCTACTAGGCTACAATCTGATAATTGCATTTTATCGTGCTAAATTGTTCTCCTTTTATTATGTATTTATTTATGGTGATTTTTATGGTTAGTAGGCTAAATATGTGTGTGTGTGTGTGTGTGTGTGTGTGTGTGTGTGTGTGTGTGTGTGTGTGTGTGTCTGTTTGTCTGTCTGTGTCCAGGCGGCAGGGGTGCCAACATTTGAGCTAGTCCAACTCTCGCGATATTTCGGTCTCAGTTACCTACCCGTGTCTTGGATACTCCAGTTTCACCGTTGAGAAGCATCAACATAGTAACCCGGGAAAGGCAACATCAGAGGCGGGTTGCGACATTTCTTTCGGAGAATCTCACAGCTGACCTGGATATCTGGTTGCCCGGACAAACCCTGAGACTAAAAAAATGGGTGCATGCCTAAAAAGTTGCTAGCTTTAGTTGGCATAACTGCTAGCTAACATTGGTTTGCTAACGTTAGCTGGCTGCTAGCGTTAGCAAACAGACGGCTGAACGAAACTGAAGAAGAAGTCCGGAGAAGTTAGGATTTTGTCATCACGAGCACGTCAGCAAGAATATGGACATATAGACACGTCGGAACGTTTCCCTAAAGGTATATGTTATGTCTCTTCACAGAGGTGTTTAGCTAAGTTGATTCATGACTTTCCTGTCAGCTAACATTAACTCTATCGAGTTGGCGGCTCCGGCTATTCCCTGGACCGAAGACATTTCGAAATAAGTCATCTTGAAGTCAGATGTTACAAATAGTTACAATCATAATTTGTTGAAGTAGAGTGATTGTACTAGAAAGTCAAGCATTGTATCTAAAAGTTAGTGTTGTTTTAATAATAATAAGTTATTAAACTTATAGTAATAGCCTGGCTGTTAGTGTAAGTTACACTCGAAAGTAACGATTATCCATGGACTGTGGCCAGTAATTCCTGGTCAGGGTGTTTCAGTCGTAGCCTTTACACAGGTCATAAGTCGACTGATGCGTTTGGGTTAAATGGTCATTACCTGCTTTTCATTCACTATTGCTATAGTTTATTATATTGAAAATTAACAGCGCTGTCGTTAACATCAACAACCAACAGCGTTTGAATAAGTTAGCCCGTACAGGTCCCGATGTTCTATCAGCTTGAACACGCCTATTTCAGGCTGTCGATGTTTTACAAAACAATGTTAAAAATACGAAGTCGCCCGATAGAAGGTAAACTTCCCAGCGACCTATCCGCGGACAAAAGTGCGATACCAGTGGGCTGTAACGTAATGAAATTACGACTTACTACCATGGAGTGAGGGTGAATAACGTTAAAGTCAATACAACCCACTTCATGTCAAAGATGCCTTATTTCTTCCTCGCCCAACATCTTGGTTACTGCGAAGTAGACTATTGCACAGTGGTGGTGTTAGTGGTCGGAAGCAATATTGCAACAAGCTATGGTCCTTACGTGAATGTTTTTGTAATGTAGCGCCCACCCATAGGTGGCAGCAAGGGAAGCTACTGCTGATCAATGCTGCAATCGGTGAGCGAAAAAGAAGTTATGCGCCATCTTGGATTTTACATGATTGTGTTTGCTAAAATGGAAATAACCAGCACTCCGTCACCGAAAGTGTGTTTTTCTCATTTAGTGTTCCCCTGACATCAACTTGTTTTATCCGGATAGGTCGCAGATGGGTTTATCATCCACTCGACGAGATTTCCATGTCAATATACTTTCGTTAACGAACTTTAGGAGTTATAAATGCCTGAATTGGGTAGTTTCAGAGTGACAGCGATACATGACCGCTGTCTCGTAACTTTACCATACTCCCTGATCAAGCTTGCCGTTTGTAGAATCATATTATTAACTTACTTAAGTTATTGACACTCCGATAGTCAGGAAGCTATCACCGTAATAATTGTGTCTTACAAATGTTGACCTTAATTACTAACGTTGAGTTAGCTTCGAAAAGAGAATTGCTTCGTGTAACACAGTTAATGCTGGCGTGTGCACTTTCCACTTCAAGTCACAACTTCTGCCGAAAGTAGCCAACGTCTGCTTATCTCGATAGTCATGACAAACACCTAAACACGTGAGTTCTTTATATCTAATTATTATCATTACAAACGGTTGAACATTTTTAGCCGCTCTTGGCTCTCCTACCATAACGATACATTTTGCATTCAGTCGCATGTAGATTCAGATAACAGGAAAGACACAGACTACCTACTGTCTGTAGTCTTGCTTAGTGAATCTCATTTAATTCACACTGACCGCACTGTTAATTATATGGCCAATGCTGTAAGGCTGTAACAAAGAAATACTGTTGAAGCAGAGATGAATTTAGTCTTCTTCCTGTTTGCTGTCAGCTTGACGTGATCGCCTCAGGGCGGTGTCAAGTGGTTGTTATGAGTAAAATGCATGACTTCTAAAGAACTCCTTATGACTCTAGAAGTGTTTAAAAGAAGGTAAAACACCCATAATGAGCTAACTAACTATGCTAGACTGGCCTATAAATCAATGATACAATAAACTGAAGTTGTCACTGTTGTCTGAGGAAGAGGGTTCCCTAATCAGAACAAAATTTTGGTGTTCTCTTTATGAGTAGTACCTAGGTAGGAGCAGGCACCTGTACTCTAGCTTTACAGGTGTTTTAAATAAACATCACATGGCTGACATGTGACGAACTTCAGTTCCACTTAACTTCCCTCACAGAAGAATGTCTTGTTGTAGATCCTGTTTTAAATGGCACAGTGCCTTTAGTCTGATGTCAACAAGCTGTCAAAATAGTTACATGTGTTGTACTAGGAATCAATAAGGCTATACACTTAGATTTCTATTTTATAATTTGTTCACATGCTTGGCATGGATTGCAGCTCAAGACTGTTGTCTCTTGGGCTTGTTTCCTAGTCCTTTTCTTGTTTTTGAAAGAGCTTCATGTGTTTTGTAATTCCTAGTTTTGGTTTCAGTTAACATTGTGGTTTCATCTGCCTGTTTCCTTAGATGTTACTGGCCTTTATATCTGTTTTGTGTATATGTTATACAGTTCAAGAGTATACTTTGGATGACATTCTGTGTTTATTGCTTATTTATGTCCTTTTTATTATTTGCCTTGTCTAATCTTGGCTGCAGGTGAATGAGAGAGATGAGGAGCAGCAGGAGGAGTGAGGTGTCTCTTAAAAGCTCTGCTCAGCAGCTCTCAGATCACAATGCAGGCACAGGTGTGTTTAAAAAACAATTAAAAGATCTAGATGTTATACAGATTGTTTACAAGAGCTCTGTATGACCTGTTTTAATCATTTTTATTCTCTTTCTCTTGTCAGAGCTGACAACTGCATGGAAACATTTGGCTCAGTCCAAAGCTGCTGTATGACTTTTTTTGTTTTTCAGCCTCAGATAAATTTTCCATTTTGTAAAATTAAGGAAATACAGTCTACAATATCTGATGATGGGGAAGATGACTCCCTTTCATCTTCACATAACCCAAACAGTCTGATATGTGTATTCTCCCTCTGTAGTTGCGGCATATAGAAAACCGTCTAGAGGCAGTTCCAGGGTCGGGGGTTTTCCTGGACTCTGTCATGGACCACCCTAAGAGGAAATCCTCGAGGACGGTTCGCTGCAGAGGTGAGTTATTGAAAAGAACATAATCAAAATATCTTCATGATTGGTTAAATTCTACACTTAAACCTTGACTGTTTTAACATTGCTGTATCTATCATAGATGAACAACAAGCTGATGACAATGGAGGGTCTTCAAAGCGCAGGGGGCGTAGTCAGCAGAGTCCAGAAAAGAGCAGCTCACGCAGCCCACTGAGAAATACCACCCAGGACAGCAATGTCCGCAGAAACAACAGTGTGGAGTTCAGGGAACCGCTGGCCTCCTACAGGTACAAATACTGCACAGATTCATGAAACATCCATAACTACTTCTGTCTAAGGTACATTGCTGTTAAAAAACAAAACTAAAACTATACCTAACATTACAGCTTTAAATATGAAGCATATGATGGTGTTTATTCCCTACCTGGGCTGTGATATTTACATTGTATTTATAGCGTCACCCAGTGTTTTGCCTGGCTCAAAATGGGCCTTTGAGGGGGTGACTTTGCTCGACAGTAATCATGGCCGGTACATGTACAGTAAAAGCAATGAGTCACCTTACGACAGAAATATATCTATTTTCTTATATACAAAATATATCCACAACCTAGGAGAGTAAAGGTGTAAAAGTAAAGTATAATGTTAGTATAATATATTTACAGGTTACACTTGATTTGAATAATAATAAATAAAGCTATTTTCTGATATTAGCCTACACCACTGTGATTAAGAGTTGATTAGTGCTAATGTTTATATATTTATAATAATTTCAGATCATAGTAGGTTAGGCTACTATAGCTTACTAGTAGTAGCTTAATATTAATTCCAGTTGGAAAAAACAGTAGTTTCATTTTTGTGGGTTGTTTTCAGTCATTCGATTATTGTGCAAGACAAATGCTGTACTTGGTGGTCGGTCTCTCATTTGTTTATGCAAAGTAGCCTACAAACTCGTCAATAATAAACTGTGCATACAGAACAATGAGTTCAGTATTTCCAAAGTTTGCTGTAGTGCCTCAACCTTTTTACATATCCCGCCTACTCCAGGCTGTGATTGGTTGGTTTGGGAAAATTGACTTTGACGAGCTTGATGCACACGGCTGCATGACAGGCTCACGATCTCCCTGCGGAGATTAACAGGCAGGCAGAACAAGAACAAAACGGCTTTTATAGTGTGAGAAATAGCAGGAAGTCATCTCTCCCAGAGCGTTCAGGCGCAGTCAAACCAACGTAGCAGCTGGTTTATTAATCCAGCGCCTACTGCATGTGTAAAAAAGAAAAAACAGCGCTGTGAATGAGAGGAGGGGTGACTACTGGCTGGAAGTCAAGACATCGTATCTAAGTTTATATTTTGCTTGCTCAACAGTTGTTTGATAAATGGCTATTACACACATAACACATTCGGAGAATATTTGAAACGCTTTTTTTCAATTCTGATCATTTTGATGGGGCGCCAAAAATTTCTTTATGCAGAAAAACCCCTTGTCACCTCATTGTTCTAATTTGATACATCAGTAGAGCTCTTTCACCTAAATAGCGTTCAGTCCACCACACTCCTCCATTCAGAGACCATATGTTTTTGACATCTTCTTAAGATAGTTTGTAGCTGACTAGCTCTCAGACACTTCAGTAGGTCAAAGCTCCAGTGTTTGTATGATAGTGCAAAAACGTTCTGCTTCTAGCATTGTCCCTCAGTGTAACAGAATTACTGGATTTAAAATGTGAATATGTTGCACATTTACAGTAAACGATATAAATGGTGTAAGTCACATATCATTTATTTCTATTTCAATTGGTATTCAAGTATGTAAGTATCAAAGCAGTTGTCTGATATTTTTAAAATAACATCTGAAATGAGACTATGAAAACAATGAAAGGGGTCACTCAAAGTGAGGAACTCTACGAGCTCCCCTCAGCTTTACGGAGCTTTATAGCTCATTCTTTAGCTGCTGTTTTGGTGCAATCTCCCCCGTTGTCTTAGTATTACTTTGAGTCTCAGCAGGCAGATTTTTTCAGTGAAAAAAACACCAACCAGACCCTACCTACTCAGCACAGGGTTTCCACGGGGTCTTAAAAGTCTTAAATTCACTTAGGTTTGTGTTCTAGGTCTTAAATAATTTCAAGCGGGTCTTAATTTTCCAACATCTACGCAACGCTACCTCTAATGCTCATTGAAAAGCTCCCTCAGCGCTTTAGAATGTTTTTTCCTCCCATGGTGGTGTAGTTTTTCTTTCGCTAGTCCAAATATTTGCTGTGTTACGACTACAAAGACCTGCAGCTGTAGTGTTATTGCTGTGAGTCTCTTTCGGATTGATTGTAACGTCACCACAGATATAAAACGGATTTATTCTTCAGTGCGGAAGTGTGCCTTAGCGACTCTTACCTGAAAGAAACAGAGCTAGGGCTTGGTTAAACCCAGCTTAATGAATGAGCACCACTACTAAAATTTCACACGTCCATTAATGATTTTCAGTAAGCTACGGTAACACTCAGCGCATGGCTGTCTCCCTCTCTAAATTCTATAAAGGAAGAGCGAATGTGAGAGAGACATCTGCAGAAAGTGACTGTGAAAGTTAACAGAGGATAAGATCAGCAATTAGTTGTCAGGTTACTGCTCTGTCCTGTACTGTACATCTTGATAGTTAAATTATAAAGAAAGGTGTTGACCACGGATAAGACGAGGTTAGTAATGTTAAAGCAAATTAGGGATGCAAACTAGTCCTTTTAAGCTAATGAGGAGATTCTGCTTTTGGATTTTGATGTACAAATGAAATGCTTGTAATTAGACAGAAGTGACCTCTCTGTTTTCTGTTTTCATGTTGGCTATGTTAATCTACAAATGTATAAAGCAGCAAATTAAGCAACAAAAGGCAAACATGAATAATCCTATCTGTTATGATTCTGCGGTCATATTAAAAGTGTTTTCCTGTGATTATAAAGTTTAGGTGGTGATGCTCAAAACAGCTTGGTGCTGTGCCATGAATTTAAAATCATTGTGCAGAGCATCAAAACTAATCATCAATTTCCTCAGATCTAATAGTTATAATTCAAACACAGTAGACTTATTTAGCAAGTTTAGCTTTTGGGGTGTAGTTTATTAAAAATCTGCTCTAGATTTTCAAACTTATTATTCACAGATGTGGTAATAACAATGTTATAAAATTATGTGGAATTGCATATTTCTTTATTGGAAAACATTAAAATTTTCTTTGGGGATGACCACCAAACACAAAAACCATCTAAATTTTTTACATTATATCGTCTGTGAAAGCCTGTTTTAATCCCCATGGACATTATTTCTATTATTATTTGTAAATGTACCTGCTTTGCACCTGCCTCAACTTCTCCCTGCACTCACTCACACACATCTTTACCTCTGGTCTCTCACTGCAAACACACCGGCTTTCCCCACCTCTCCCTGTCTCTGTCTCCTTGTCTGCTCCCCTGAGATTCTCCATCAGCAGTAGGTCATGTTAAGTCGCTGAAAAGACTAATTTTTCTGGAATTTTCCACCCATGATCCTTTTTCAAGGCAGCAGGTGCGCCACATGCCACCTTGTTAATTACGTAGCTTATAAATGTCATCGTCCATCCCGATGTTCCATTGTAGACATACCGATAGTCAGATGCCAATTTTGTAAACATCACCCAACCCTAATTTGAATTCATTTATTTACTCTGCAAGTAATTTTGTGACTGCATTTCCTTTGTATGTTTCTTTTTTTGATGTTGTGATATAGGTCTTAAATTTCTTTCATAGTCGTCTTAAAAAGGTCTTAAAAAGTCTTAAATTTGACCAGGTGAAACCTGCAGAAACCCTGTAAGCAGCAAACAAAAGACAGACATACTTAGTGGAGCATTTAACAGCTAAATTTCCCTCAGGTTCTGGTAGAGACCAAGGTAGAGTGAATATTGCACTTACATTCTTCAGGTATTTACAAACATGAATCCAAATGATTCATAATGTTTCTCCTTAACTTTTGGGTGTTTAAATAAGCAACTGTTTATTCACAGGTTCACCATATCACTGATAAAGGTGATGTTACGTCAATGTTCGGTTGACTTCATGCATTGCTTCCCAGTGCTGACTTAACTTGATGCATGCTCGACTTAATATTAGGCATGCTGATAAGAAATTTTGTCCAACTTTCACTGGTGCTGCAAAACGTCATCATGTTACATGACATAAAAACATCGCGTGAGCAAGGCGGCTGCAGTTTTCTGAGTCTGCCGACTGCAGTTAGTTTTCTCCTGCTGCACCAAGTGAAGTAGATGCACTCTGCATTCTGTGGGAAGTAGAATGTGTCCAACTTGACGGCAGTGTTTTTAAACTCCACCCATGCACATGCCGGCAGCTCACACTGTAAGATTTTAATTACCAAATTTTTATTTTATTGTTTATTGTAAATAATTTTGAATAGTTTTCATCGTTGAACTAAAGTGATGTCTTGAGTGAATATGTCCTTCAAAACCTTTTGACCACCCATAAATGTTTTCTTCTGTACACTTAGTAAGTGGTGAATTAAGAGTAAATCTTGATCCCCTTCCTGATCCCATGTAATCTGGTTTGTATCCAGAGAGGCCACCCCTCCACCACATCCCTCCTCTCAGCTGGAGGCCTACAGTCTACAGTCAGTGCCAGGGTCTTCGTACCCATCCTCTCCTCCTCCTCCCTCGAATCCTCTGCTCAGCCAGCTGGTCTACCAGAGAGACACAAGGGAGAAACAGACGGACAGGGACCTGGACAGCACACACTCCTCAGCTCTGGAGAGCACTGAGGTCCGCTACCTCAATGACCAGTCAGCCCTAGTCACCCTGAGGACTATCGGAAACCAGTCACATCTCACAAGTGTAAGGGTCCCAGCAAGGGAGGCTGCTGAGGAGGAAAGCACTCTCAAAGCACAACTTGGCATGGATAACCAAGAGGCGAATGGAGCGCCGGTCTCCATACGGCTAGGTGAAAGCACTCCCTCCACCAGCCCTGGCTCAGTTTCCCAGCGGCTGGAGAACCTAAGGCGACATCAGCCCGATGATAAGCTGGAGAAGCTCAAAGAGCGTATTCGCAGGCAGAGACAACATCTGGAGGAGGCGGCAGAGAGAGAGAAACTACTGGGTTATCTGGAACAACCCATTGTGGCAGCTGTGGGGAGTAACAATGCTGGAACAAGCAACATGCCCACAGCCAAAATACGGAAAGTAGCAGCTGCACCACCTGCACCTATATACAAAGGTACCGTCGTCGTAGTATCTATCCCAAACTTTACCTTCCTTGTTTGTTTGACCTTTTTGATGAAAAATGAGTTAATCATATTCAAAGTTATAGCTTGATTTTAGCTGCATATATGGAAGCTGCTGTTTACATCTTCAATCCTTGTACTCTCAGGTTTCAACAGTACTGAGACAAAGATCCGGACTCCTGATGGGAAGGTTTGGAAGGAGGAGGAGTTTCACAACCTCAGCAGAGAAATATATAAAGACCTGTCACGGCAGTTTGCTGGTAAGCACATGACACAACTCTTCTCATTGCTATCATTCCTTATTTGTAACACTTTGTGTTTCGATCAATCTGAACTCTGGCCATCATCTGCAAGGGAGACAGTTTACAGTTTAATCAGGGAAATCTATTATGATCGGCTGCTCAAATAAATTCTACATCATCATCAGTATTTATTTGTCAGAAGTGCAAACAAATATAGTATCTGCGGTTTTCCATAGAAGAGTTAAGTATGCCAAGTGTTACATAAATAAACATGATTTATGCTCATAATCTTTGGTTTATCATCACAGTTTTTGACTCCAATATTTTCATTTAATTTTTATTTAGAAAAAGAATTTAATTAAGAAATGCTTGTCACTAGCCATGTTTCCATCCAATTTTCATGCAAATTTTAAGTGGACTTTTGAAATGTCGCAAAAAGTTGACGTTACATATGGGTTCCAAACCAGAAAGAAAACCAGTTGCATGGAACTGAGGACCTCTGATCTTAGAAAAACAGAGACAGGTCCTCAGAAATGTGTTTCAAGCAGGCAAGTTGCTACCAGCCATGTCTACACATGTTATGGGAATATCCGGCAAGACGCTGACAGTGGAAACAGCTGATCAGATGTGAGTTACAAGTTCGCCATGTCAGAACTTATTCGGCAAAATTGTTTCCATCTCCTATTTAGCACATTAACTGTTTTCGACAAAGGCAAAAACCACCTGAAGCGAGTGTAAAAACTTTTTAGCGAAATTTAGCACTTTTTTTTCAAATTTTGCCAAATTCCATCAAGCTTTTATAATGCGATACTTTAAAATACACATAAGAAAACAATGAAAACATATCTCTTTGTGCTGCTTTGTGGCTCATATATGTGTCTTTCTGTTTACAGAGAGCACCAGATCCAGGCACCAGCAGCAGAGGGAACAGAGAGCAGATAGGTCCAAAGAGAGGAGGCCTCCCAAACCAGTCAGGAAGGTCCATAGAGCTGCCCCTTCCTCTGACCTAAATGCAAAACCAGGTATAATAATCCTCTTTTACGTGAGAGGGCCAACCCACCCTCTGATCTATTTTTAATTAGTGACAGTAGAAAAGCACGTCGAACAGTCTGGCAGGATTTTATCGTGGATCAGTGCACACAGTCCAAAACCCAAGAGCCTCAACTGTGTGCCGAGTCTGTGTGTGGGGGTTTTCTCTGGCTTTCCCGCTATGGTGTCAGTGCCTTTTTAAGTCAACACCTTTTGTGTATTTCTTATCTTACCTTTATTCCCTTTTTAGATTATATCTATATAGATTTTGTTGTTCTGTTAACCTGCATACATGCTGATGTCAGTTCAGTAATTATTTGGCTGCTATCACCACTTAGTCTTTTGGCCAGTGCTAACTTAATCCATGCAAGTTAAACATAACAAAACAACTATCCAAATGTGATTTTTTTTTTCCCACTTGAATCCTAATGAGTTAAAGCCTTAAATGCCTCAAACAGACTGCGGTATTTGGTGTGTTTTTTCCATCTATTCAGTTGTTCCATAACAGGGGTATGCGTTTGTGTGTGTGTTACAGTACATGAACCAGAGACATTGCTGGCTTCTGAGGCTGTGTTAAGACTTTAATCCCTGGAGAAATGTACAGCATGTGTGACATGTAGTTTGTGACCAGCAAGTAGCATACAGCCACCCACATAAAATAATCATGACCACAAACTGGTGTAACCTGGGGTATAACAGACCTCCCTCCCCACTCACAAAGACGCTTCCAAAGGCACACATGATTGCTGGCTATCTTCATCTCTCTGTAGAAGCACAAGGAATGCATTTGTTTTATATATAAAGCTTTTTTTGGGCATGATTATCTCTGTGTGAGTCAGTCTCATTGCAATAGTTGAAATACACAGAACAGGACAAAGCTGAAAGCTGGCTGTAAAATACAGCAGGCTATCCTGTAGGTGTTCTACCTCACATTCACAATGTGCCTGGTTTGTACTTGTGTTTCTCCCAATTTTTGAGTTGTCTCTTAAGTCTGGCTGGTCTCTGTTTTGTCCTGGCACAGCACTATAAATAGCCCTCTGAAATCTGTGGCCAGGTTCAGTTGGGTCATCCACCCAGTACAAACAGCTGCTTGGTTAGTGGACGTACAGCTTCATTACCAGGAACTGCTCTTCGGTAGAAGACATTCATTGTGAGAAGTGCTCTAGAGATTATTCCATGTAAAGAGATATTGCTGTTTTTGAAATATAATTTCTCTCTGCTCTGAGCACCACAAATGCAATTCTACTCAAAGTCATTGTATTGGGCTGATGGCAGAATATTGAGCAGCAGAGTAAACAGTATTTATTTACTGGATAGTTACTAGGGACAAGGAGGAAAATATACTTTGGGGGGATTTGGGTAAAATGCAGAAACAAAGTTCTTTAGTTGCACCACCTCTCCCACACAGCAACTTCATTAACTTCATAAAATTAAACCGAGTTGGGGTCTCAGTATCTTTTTTTAGTAGTAGAATTGGGTTAAGTGACCATTAAAATTGGTCTTACTAAAGCAATTATGTTTTTTTGTATCACTCTTGAGTTCACTTAATCTGTGTGTGTATCTATGTTTAAGTGAGTCTGTTACAGTGTTTGCTTGTCTGCATATGTGTGCTAACACATGCAGTCATGCTTCAAGAGGGCAACATGAACTGTACTTAATTGCAGTGCTCTTCACTTGCAGCATCTAAAGTGTTCATTTTCTATTGCTCTGCAGTGATAAGTCCTGCATCGTGGCGAGAGGGCCAAAAGCTGGTAAAGATGGTACTTGGTCCAGTTCCCAAGCTACCCAGGGAAGAGGAGAGACCCTATCCAGCTGATGGACCGAGCAGAACAGGTGGGACCTGGAGAACTAAACTCTAACCCTTCTATTCATTACACTACACCCCTGGCTTTTATGTAAGCCCAATTTATGACACCAACTGCTGACCTAGCTTGCCTGTAATACAGTCATCTCTGCTGTAACCATTTCTCCAGTGGTCTTCTTGCACCTCTTGAATTCTGTCATTAACTGGTGTGTCAGGATGTAGAAAGAAGGTAAAAAGGACAGAAAAGATTATTAGCTCTCTACTAGACTTTAAAGAGCGACTCAGAATGTCTCAGCTTGATGTCATAAATGTCTTCTCCGCACTATTACTGAAAGTCAAATGCCATGTAGGGCAAGACGTAATCACCAAAATGCTTTTTATCTTTTGTCTCATGTTGTTATCGACAGAGTTTATCCATGTAATTGGAAGATATTTAGCTAGAGTTTTTGCATGTCTGGGGCCCACAGTTAGACAGCAAGACTGACAAGTCAAGTCAAATTATTAATAAATAAAATGTCTTTGGCTGCTACTGTACACACAAAGCCATTAGACTCTGTCTCACACTTTCTCATACTCACAGCCTGTCTGCATCCACAGCTCTGTCTGTGCTAGCTGCAGCTGTACTGGGTACCACTGACTGGAAGGAATAGAGATTGACTAGCTGTTCTAGTTGGGTGCACAATTATACATGGCCTGATTTCCAGAGGTTTCCCACAGTGCAGGCAGCATATACTCTAGGGAGTGGCAGAGTGGGGCAGGGAGATGCAGTGAGGCTCACTGTATTTATATTCTGATTTTACAGTTTCTGGATTAGAGACTGTAAAATCTAGATTTTCCATTTAGCCCAGATTAGAGTTGCCATGGCAAACCCCATTTAATGTGTATTCTGTCTGGATCTAGTGCATTAGCTTTGGAATATTTTTTATCTGCTGCAGTTACTTGTTGGCGAATCAAGTGTTTTTCCTGCTTTGAGGAACAGATATTGATCATTAATCAACATTTAAACAGTTGATAGGATTTTATAGCCTAATATTAGTTAAAATGTAAAGATTGGTCTCATGTGAAAGCAAATTTGAAATGTTCAATGTTTCATCAACTTAGTTTCCACTTAAAAGTCTCAGTTTATCATCTGAGCTACTTAGTGGCATGCCTTATGTTAACGTGTGTGTGTTTGTTTCCATTATTTTGTTACCAACTGTAATATTTTGCCTTTCTGTAAATGTCCACCAGCTTCCCGGCAACGTTCCAGTTCAGACCCGCGCTCAGAATCAAACCCACGGACTCGCCCTTGCAGCACAGAAAGGCCTCGTAATGGATTTCAGGGGCAGTCCAAAAGCCACTTCACAACCACATCTACTCCCTCGTCTGCAAATCGGGACAAAGCCCCAGTGGGTGTAAGCACGGACCTGTTGTCAGCAGACATCCAGGGGATACTTGATGACCTTCAGCTGGAGTGCAAAGCAGCTGAGAGGGAGGAGAGGAGAGAGGAGAGGGCCCGGCAAAGGTCCCGGGTAGGGAGCAGTGGAAGGAGAGGGAGAGGGGGATCAGGGTCACGGACAAGGAATCCAGTCTCTGTTTGGGGAACTACTATAGCAACAAGTAACTCCTCAAGAGGCTGCCGCAGCGCCAGCCCCACTACACGCCGACCAGAGACTGCCAACACGGTGGACACAGGCCTCAAAAAACGACACTATGATGCAGATACTGTTCGCCAGTACATTTCCAGGCAGCAAGAGGAGAGAAAGCGCCGCCAAGCAGAAGAGAAGAGGGCACAGAGGGAGGAGGCGGAGAAGAGAAACCAGAGATTACAGGAGCTCTACAGGAAGCAAAGAGAAGTGGCTCAAACAGCGGCCCTTCCCAGCGAGGCACCTGTGGCCCCTGTACAGAAGCGCCTACAGGAGACCTACACCAAACTGCTGCTGGAGGAGGCCCAGCTGGGCGAGGAGGCCATACAGACACATCCTAGTGCTCCTTGTAGTGAAATGGTAATGTACATATACATGAAACATAGTTACTCATTCTAGCCAATACAGGCGACCAAGTGAAACTAATTAATGAAATAATCACAAATGTAAGACATATATGAATTATAGACATGTGTGTCAACTTGTGTTCTGTCACAGAGGCCAATGTACCAGCCCTCAGGAGAGTCGGACAAAGAGAACAAAAGACTAGAGACACCACAGAGTCCCTCGAGCAGTGACAGGTCTTTGAATGATCAGCCACCTCCTCCGTTATCCAGGTACACACACAAACACTCACACAAACTCCCCAGAATAACAAACCCCCTACACTCACTCACACACAGATAAATAACAAACAACTCTTGGCACAAGACACATAATCTGGTATCTTGTGGAAATATTTATTTATATTTATATATTTATATTTGGCCCATATCTAAGGAATCACTTGACTTTACTAAACAGAGAAACCGTTTGTTCCCAGACAGTTGGTTTTATAAAACCCTTTGCAAGTGCCCCAGAAGCCTCATTGTTATGCTTTTTAGTACAGTTTTAAAGAAGATCCTATGAATCTGAAACTGATCATATTTTACATTTGTGTAAGAACATCTCAGATAATTGCATGGAAATAAAGATGAGGTTGCTCATCTTACTCTGTGCATATTTAGTGGTAGTTATTACATATATTATACTATATATGTGTGTATGTGTGTGTGTGTGTATATATATATATATATATATATATATATATATATAAAATATGGCCAAAAGTCTTAGGACACCCCTCCGTATCACATCATTATGCAGACTGCTTTTACAAACACTTGTGAAAGAATGAGGCGCTCTCAGGAGCTCAGTGAATTTAAGCGTGGTACTGTGACAGGTTGCCACCTGTGCAATAAGTCAGTTCATGAAATTTCCTCACTACTAAATATTCCATGGTCAACTGTTGGTGGTATTATAAAAAAGTGGAATCGATTGGGAACAACAGAAACTCAGCCACGAAGTGGTAGGCAATAGCTACAGACTTCTAAACGTTGTGTGGCTGTCGGATTAGCTCAAGTACAGTGCGTAGATAACTTCATTTCCATGGCTGAGCAGCTGCATCAAAGCCTTAAATCACCAAGTGCAATGCAAAGTGTCAGATGCAGTGGTGTAAAGCACACTGCCACTGGAAACTAGAGCAGTGGAGACGTTCTCTGGAGTGACAAATCACACTTCTGTGTCTGGCAGTCCGATGAGTATGGGTTTGACGGTTGCCTGGAGAACCGTATTTGCCTTACTGCATTGTTCCATGTGTAAAGTTTGGTGCAGGGGGGATTATGGTGTGGGGTTGTCTTTCAGAGGTTGGGCTTAGCCCCTTACTTCCAGTGAAAAGAACTCTTAATGCTTCAGCATATCAAGACATTTTGGACAATTTCATGCTCCCAGCTTTGTGGAAACAGTTTAGGGATGGCCCCTTCCTCTTCCACTATGACTGCGCACAAGTGTTCAAAGCAAGGTCCATAAAGACATGGAGACATGGCGAGTTTGGCTCGGAGAATTTGACTGGCCTGCACAGAGTCCTGACTGCAACCAGAAAGAATACCTTTGGGATGAATTAGAGCGGAGACTGCGAGCCAGGCCTTCTTGTCCAACATATCCAACACAGATGCACTTCTAGAAGAATGGTCAAAAATTCCCATGAACACACTGACAGCCTTTCCAGAAAAGTTGAAGCTGTTATAGGTGCAAATGGTGCGCCAACTCCACATTAAACCCTGTGGATTAGGAATGGGATGTCATTAACTTTTCGACCCAAAACGTCTGGCTGGGTAGGTAGATAGATAGATAGGTAGGTAGATAGATTTATTTTGTCACAGTTTAACAGGTTATATAGTGAAATTGAGTTTGTAACTCCCTTCTGTTACATAGCAGACAATATACATTGATATAGAAGAAATTATAAAAATGCAGTCTGATGGTGTGGCAGCTGAAACTTCTATATCTCTTCCCAGAAGGCAGCAGGGTGAACAGGCTGTGGCTGGGTGGGTACTGTCCTTTAGTATCCTTTGGGCTCTGCATTGGCACCTCACGTCACCAATATCACTGATGCTCAGGAGATGGGTACCAGTGATCTTCTGAGCAATTTTAATCACCCGCTGCAGAGTCCTCTGGTCCGTGCACATCTCATGCCAGTTTGTGATGATTTCTGTCAGGATGCTTTCTATTGCTCCTCTGTAAAAGCTGACAATATAGTGTATATAGTATATCATGTCTGTGGACATTCTGGGTATTCACAATCAGTTTCTTTCTTTAGCAATTATGATGAATACACTTTATGTGTATGTTCAGTTTTTATCATTGTTTTATTAAAGCCAGCTTATTATGTAGTATGTATATTCTCTCTCCTTTTAACTCTCCTTTACTCTGTGTTGCTCTCTCTATTGCAGGAATGATCTGGATGTTGGAGTTGCCTCTTTGCTTCAGCCTGACCGTCTGAGCCCGGCTGTTCGACCTACGACCGGTCCCAGCAGCAGTACGCTAGCCCCTTTTGGTGACCATCTCCTCTCTCGGCTTCTCAGGCTGGAGACTGCGGTTGCGGCTAGTGACATCAATCGCACCCAGCGGCCAGCCACATCACCTTCCGACAGGTCACGGCGCATTGAGGCCCTCAAGGCCACAGCCGCATCCCTCTCCAACCGTATAGAGAGTGAGGCACGGAAGATTGCTGGGGAGGGGATCAACTACGGTACAGCAACTTCAATGGACGTGGATACTATTTTGGCTCCTAGGTCATCTCAGGCTAATCTTGATGATGGATACTGGGCAGAAACAGCTTCCACAGAAAATAATGATATGGCGCTGAGGATCCAGAGAATTTTGACCAACACAGGTCATAGTTCATATAATGGCACAGCTCTTCCAGGAACAGGCAATCTGCACACCCTCAGGGGACAGAAAGAAAGGAAGGGTACACACCCCAATTTGACTAATCCACAAACAACTTCCCCTGATGTAACAGGCCCCATTCTCAACAGTTATACACATGAAAGGAGGAAGCTAGTCAATGGCTTGGAAAAGGCAGAGAGAAGGGATAAAATGGCACAAAGGAGAGGACATGGATTGATGGAGGAAAAGAATCGGACAGATCTCCACGACTCAAGTGGTTCCATCAGTGAGGGTCCTCTTCTGAGTGAAGGGAGTTTTTCTGAGGATGAAGCAAGCCCTTCTCATCCCTTCAACAATCGTCCTAGACCAGTAGATCGCCTGGAGGCAGTCGACTACTGTGCACGTCAAAGACGGGATTACCAGCGGTTGGCAGAGTTCCAGAGGGAGGCAGCGAGGAGCTCGGCCCTCAGCTCACCCTTTACGCAGCATGATGGCAGCAAAGAAGCATGGGAGGAGCTGAACAAAGGAAGCCCTCTAAGCGTTATCAATATTTTCACTAAGAACTTTCAGGGCCATGCTAAAGGTTAGTTCACATTTGAGTACCTTTCCACTAAGCAAAATATGTCAAGTTTTCTATATCAGATGACAAATTTATCAGTGTCAGTGATATCAACAGTTTAAATGGTAATGTTAGTATTTGTGGCCAGTACAGCAAAGAAAAAGAAAATGGTGAGAATGTTTTTCTTACTTTATATGTATGGCTTAAGTTATGATAAAAAATGTAATCATACAGAGAAAGTTTGTCATGTTACTACTATAGTGGTCACTAACAGGTACAACATACTCGCTGTCAATCAAAGGGCAAAGTCATACATGTTTCTCCTCCGTCTGTTCTGTCTCTCCCCTGTCCTATAGTGGGTGAGAAGTACTCTCCCTCTAGCCATTCTTTGCACTCGGGAAATGGCCCCGTAGACGCAGCAGCCTATGAAGATGACTTTGTGTCATCACATAGCAGCGGAGCCAGTGGCCAGTTAAAGAGAGACTCAAATTCACGCAGGTAAGGGAAAACAAGGTGAAAGTCAGTTTTTTAAATTGGCCACTGGATGGCAGTAATGTCACACAAATAAAAAGATCATGGAGCCCTTTCAGAGAGCAATGCCCCTCTATATTATGGAGTACATGGATTTGTTTTTCCTAGACTAAGGTAGTGGTACAAACACTCTCAGACAGATTAACCCTTCTGTTTGTCCCATGTTAAATAGACATTTTTCACATTTTTTTGTGTCATTGCACAGATCCTGAATTGTATTAGTAAATTATTGTGAAGTGATTTGATCATATGACCTTTCTTCTCTCTGTCTTAGCATGAACAGTCATTTTGAGGAGCTGATGAGGAGGTCCCCTTATGAGAATAGTACAGGAGGCATCAATTCCCACCATTCATCCGTTCACTCATCTATTCACTCACCGCATCTTTCCTCTCGTTCACCACCTGGCTCCTCACCCTCCTCTAAACACTTTGCCAAAAAAAGAGGTGAGAATTGATCATTTTTCATATTTTCATGGTATAACTGGAATTTTCAAGACTTTTTATTAAAAGGGATATAAAGGAAATTGTCTCTGTAAGGTCAAATGCTGTTTTGCAGTTACAAATCCTTCTGCTGCATAATATAAATACTCCCTTCCTCTGCAGGCACAGCATCAGACCAGAGCGATGCCACTCTGGTGGAAGAGCAGAGGAGCTCCTGCTCGCCTCCCTCAGAGGTTTTGTCATCTGACTCCAGAAAGAAGGGCTCAGACAAAAGCTCTGCCAACAGTCAGGCCAAGAGTGTCCACTCTAATGACACTTCAGGGGAAACTTCTCACCACAGGTAATGTTCTTTGGCAGACTACATTAAAGCTCGGGGGGAGGGGGTCACTTTTTATTTAGTCAAGTACTTTAAAAGTTAAAAAAAGATACTTTCCACCTGCTGGGTTTCACTGTGAGTGTTTTTTTAGTTAAGAGCATCTCTGAGATATCAAATCGAAGGGACTGCACATTGGCATCAGTGAGGTGAATGAATGGTGTTCCCACAAGTTTAAGTTAACCCACACATTCAGTTGTCTCTGGTATTTCCTTCCTTCCTGGTTTTCTGAAACCTTCAGTACAACACTGCTTTATGGGAAGAGTGGTGGTGCTGTTGGCTTACACTGGGATAGTTTAATGCTGTCCTGAATGTGGTTAAGGTTTTATATGTTTCTTTTCGAGATCGAGGCACGATTGTCTTTCTTTATTTGATTTATCACAATGGTTTGTAATATTGAAATGATTGTTTTAATGGGATAGGCTATATGTTTAAATCTGTTTAAAGTCATACTGAGATTAGCCTGTTAAGCCACATTGTTTTCTTTCCGAAACATTTCCTATAGCTATACTAAAATGGAATTTAAAAGTCTATGTGCACTCAGGGAAGAATGGGATCTTTTAAACACTGGGTCATCTCTGTTGTTACTGTTCCAACCATTTAGAAACCTCCACTTGGTATATAGTGTAATGACCCAAAGGTTAATTTATCTGGGCATGACAAATTACTAAACTATGCTTACAGAGCCCTAGTTGAGGCTGCCAGTCTAAACAGTCTTGTGGGATGCTGTTCTGTTGAAGCCCTGAGGGCTTAAGCAGCTGTGTAGTGCCCACCAACAGGAGGAGGCTGCAGTTCGACCCGAGATGGAAAACAGTGGTTATTTTGTTTTGGGGGCCTGCAGGGTGCTTGGTCGGGTCAGCCAGCTTCACCACAGCTTGGGCCAGCTGCCAAAGGAAAGGAGAGAGTTTTCTTCCCTTTAATTTCAGTGCCCTGTAGTGACATTTGAGACCTCTAATGGTACTCTAAAGCCCAGGTAACAGATTCCTACCACTCTGTGGAGCCTGTGTGTCGTATATGATAAAGTCTTATAGGATTGTGTTTGAGGAAAGCAGGTTGTTTGACTTTGGTGGTAACTAAGTGTTCATATGCGTTTGTATCTGTTTCTGTTCATAAGTGGCTTAGCATTGGGATAATAGTAATATTATTGTATTATTATATATTAATGGAGTCTGATTGTTATCCTTGTGGAAAAAAGGTGCCACTGTGTGCTATCCTTATTGGGAATGTAGAGTGTATCCTGATCGCTTTAGACATCGCCCTTGGCCTCTGATCATCTCTGAGCAGGACAATAAAACCATTCATAGTGTGGGCCTCTCACAGCGGGGTTCGGCTGCCTCAGTTAATTCTAGGACCAGGGGCCCCGTCTTTCTGTATCATTTAGTCAGCCTGCTCCTCTGTTCAAAATGGTCAACCCACTCTGCAAAGCTTGTATCATCCCACTTTCCTGTGTATAATTTTAAAACCCTATTTTAGAATTAGTTTTAGAAAACAATTAAAACAATGTGTTGTACAAAATGTCTTAATATATGGTTTAAAAACATTATAAATATCCACGATCAACCAGAATGCTTCAAACATATCCACTTTAGAATAGATGTTTTCTGGGTTCACAATAGTATTTGATCTTTTATTAACTACTTACCTGACCCCCCTTTTTTCTATTTCTAAATAAATTTCTAGTTTGGGACTTGACAGTAACAAGTCTTCAGGAGCCAGACCCAAACAGGCTTCTCCTTCTGGCTCTCCAGACCCTGGTTCGCCTCCAGGAGCACACTCGCCCAGAGAGCCTGTGAGAAGTGGCTCTCTGGGGGTAAATAACGCGAACACCACCGCTCGCAGAGCGGAGACTAAGACCGCGGGTAAATAAAGCTCATATTAATATAATAAACAACAGATATTATGTGAAGCAGCACTTTATTAGAAATAAATGGTTTGTTACACTGTTAGGTTCAAGAAATGTGATTCCAGCTGTGCCATGTATAGAAAGACTTTCAAGTCATTGTCATTACTTTTCTGTGTCTAGCTGAAGTTACAACTGTTAAAATGAAATCTGACCAACATGTAAACAGTTCTGGACTCCGGAGGCCTATTTGTGAATCATGTTCTCCTTAAAGTGCCACACGCCATCAACTTCCCCTTTTATTAATCTTTCTCTGTCTTATCTGCTCTGTATTTTCTCTCAGGTGAGCTGCAGTACTCACCTGCTGTCTTGCAGCAGCGTATGGCAGCAGAGCTCCACTACCTGGAGTCTATCGAGGAGTCAGTCCGACAGCTGGGGGACGTGGAGAGGCTGATGAGTGTGTCCATGGCTCAGCAGGAGAGCGCGTCATTGGCCCAGATGCTCAAGGTGAAGAAGAGAAGTGTAGATAATGACTAAGAAGTTGTGTATGCTGTGTATTTAGCTGTGTTTACATATCAGAGGTTGTAATATTATAGTTTGTCATTAAAATTTAATTACACTCGCCTTCCATAATCCCCCTTTTGGCTCATGCAACATGGTAATTATTTGATGTATTTTTTTTATATGGCTTAATATTTTGATGATCGTAAGACAACACAAACCTATATGTTTGTATTGCTACACTATGCTAACCTGCTCTCTGAACTTTGACCCTGCAGGCCAAGCAGCAGAGCCATGAGCGTGACCTATACGAGTTGAAGATCAAGGCCGAAAGGGAAGCACTGGAGACACAGTTACAGCTAGAGGAAAACAGACAGAGAGTGGCCAGGGTACGACTATACACACATGCATGCATGCATACACACAGTTCATCAGTTAGTTTATTCTCATCAACTATATATATTTATGTGTTTGTAGACAATAAATTTAGTGCTTGCTTCCTGTTGTATTGTTTGAGTGCTTTTATTTTTCTGTGTGTTTGATGTCCATGCTTTATTTTTGTGTAGGCTCATATAGAACTGCAGGAAAGCTTGGCAGGAACTCAAAAAGAGACTTTGGAGGGCCTCCAGGAGGCAACTACGAAGATGATGAGTCAACAGGCTGAGGCAGCACGGTGCACAGCCGACACTGCCCGACACATCAAGGAGGTTAGCCTTCACTGCCTTCCTCTCTGCCCAGAAAACAGCCTCTATCTTCATTTTGTTACAAAAGCTGATCTATTGTTGCATTTCAGTAAAGAAATAATAATACCCAGTGAAAGACTCATAAAAGCAAACACTTGATTGGTATGTTGTGTTTTTGTATGTCAGATGACAGAAATGGCACGGTCGCAGATAGCAGGAGCTCTGGTTGCACCCCCTGTTCCTACTGATTCCTCCGTGTTGGACAAACGGGAAGAACAGCAGAGCTCATGTTCAGAGCAACGGCAGGACAAAATTGACTCTGACAGGTAAACTAAAAACACCTTTTGTGAAAGAGTTTTTGATCATTAACACTGCATCCTCTTGTTCACTGTGATTAGATTTTAATATCTCTAGACCCCACTTGTGCTGTGAGTAAAATCTGTGGCTTTTTTCTGAATGGACTAAATCACAATACTAGTTGGAGTAAAAGTGGCCTTTTGTCATCAGTTTTGTTAATTTTTTATAAGCATTTATCACTGAGGGATGCATTTGGTATCTGTTTAAGTCTCTTCTGCATCCTCTCTTACAGCTTCCAAAGTGAGGTGTCAAGCAGAAGGAACAGGCCAGAGGAAACATTGTCTTCACTGAACAGCCTGAGTCACTCTGACTCTCTGTCCTTCAGAAGACCCAACCTCAGGTACCAGTCAGGCCTCCCATGTAGCACTACTTTAACTGTTTTCCATTAAATATGGAGAGGAGAAATCTTAAGAGACACTAAATCTGTCCTTTGTGCCTTTCCTCAGTGGAGCAGACTCAAGCAGCCACCATAGCCCGTCACAAGTCTCCTCAGACCACAGAGAGCGGACGAAAAAAGATGCAGTAGAGGGGAAATGGAGGAAGGGGGGAGCTGAGCAGAGGACGAACAAGGAAGCAGGCAGCAGCTCCATAGAGGAGGAAATTCTTACAGCAGCAAATGACTCCCTTTTCAGTGACAGCATCCCCTCCGTAGTGGATGAGAAAGGTATCGGATACTCACTCTGTTGTGGTGAATGTGAAAACCACAAAGCTTGACATTGCTGAAAAGTGTGCAGTGAGCTTATCTTATTTTTCTCCCTCCAGGAGATAGTACATCAGTGGCAACAGAGTACTCTCTCAAATTTGATGAATCTATGACAGAGGATGAGATAGAGGAGCGCTCCTTCCGCTCTCTGCTGCCATCTGAGGCGCACCGCCGTGGAACTATGTCCCGCCATCACGAAGAATCGGAGGATGACATAGCCAATCACAACACTACATTGGTTTCAGGGGCACACAATGTCTTAAAGGTGAGAGGGCAGTTGACAGAGGAAGGTGGGTGTGACCACTGACAGGACGATTTGTCACCTAAAAAGTGTGACTATTTGAGTTCTTTTGTCTGGATGTTACTCTAGCATGTGCGTACCTCTTTTGTCCTCTTATACAGTATTACTTCTCATTACCTCAGTTTGCATTTCCTTTTAACCTAACTCTTGCTGTGGATCCTTTTTGTTCCCCCAATCTAACCCCTAGCCTTTTCACCTTTGTTCTCCTGCAGCCTCAGGAGGCAAACATGGCCTTCTCTGGTGGACAGGACAGCTTTTCCCAATTCACCATGGACATGGTGCGTCAGTACATGAAGGACGAGGAGGTAAGACTGCAGCACCAGAGCTCTCTGTTGCGTCTTCGCCAGAAAGCTCTCAAAGAGAAGACCAGGACTGAGCTGGCTTGGCTAGAGCACCAGAAGAAGAGACTGAGGGACAAGGGAGAAGATGACAAAATGCCACCCATCAGGAAGAAGCAGAGGGGCCTTCTGATGAAACTACAGCAGGAACAGGTGCGTGGGGGCTAAAACATGATGACATTAAGTGACAAATGAGATTTGGGGTATACTGTGATCTTAACCATTACTAGCCAACAAACTTTATCTCCCTCATACTCATACTCATATTCCCAGGCTGAGATCAAGCGGCTTCAAGAGGCCAACAAAGCAGCCAGGAAGGAAAGGCAGCTGTTGCTGAAGCAGCAGGAGGAGATTGAGCGCATGAGAAACTCTACACTCAGACTGAAGGAGCGTCTTAAATGTGCTGGGGGTGAAGCACCACCTGTAAGTAGTGCAGCAGTCACTAATCATCTCACTGCGTATTATTTAAGGGGTTTTATTTCAGTATTGGTTCTACAGAAGTAGAATGGTTAATGGATGAAAGAAAGTAAACATACTTAAAACATGCAGCCATGTTTACCTTAAACTTTTTTTTTTTGGCTTTACTAATGGCCTGTCTGCATGTCCATTCATCCATCCTCCAGGAGACGGCTGCGTCAGAGACCCCTGTGTTTGAGGCAGCCTCCCCCAGCACGAGACATGCTGAGGATATCCGCAGCCCCTCTCCCTCGCTCTCCATCTCTGGAAGTGAGACTAGCAGCATCATGCAGAAGCTCAAGAAGATGCGCTCTCACATGGATGAGAAGTAAAGACTTTCTTTTCATTTTCCCATGTTAATTGTGTTCTCTTTGGTTACTGACAATTTGACAAGTGCATTATTGTCATGAAAAATATTTTCTCAAAACTGAAGGAATGCTGATTCATTTGCCCCTGAGTCCAGCAGTTTACATATATTTTCCTGCTGGATAAGCTTTGTGTGGTGTGGTGCTATGTTGTTGTCTACAGGGTCTTATTCTTTTTCATTCATTCTGCCATAGTGTAAAAGTCAGACATCTTCTAATTATATACATAGGGTCTTTACCTTAACTGGCAACTTACTTAATTAAAACTAGTCAGTGCATGCCATCTTTCTTTTGGTGTTTAAAACGCTGTGGTTGTGTGAATGTGTGGATGTGAAGATAAGCATGCTCCATGTTGTTCTCCCTCTAAACTAGACAAGAATCCACATCCTGCCCCCTTAACTTTGAATTTGTACAACCTGCAAGTATCTTGTTGGAGGATCTGTACTAAGTGAAGCGCAGACGATATTAAATAGTCTTAAATGACTGTAACACTATGTAATGTTAATACTGCAACTTTGAATTATAGAGACATAACTATTTTCAAAATAAGTCCAAACAAAGGTTGTGCATTCCATCATTTTTATTATACCCATTATGTCTTGTGTTGACATGTGCTTGAAGTTGTTGTTGGTCCTCCCAAGGTTTTGGACTTGGCTAATAGCTTTAGTCAGGTGATTGTAGAGCCTCTTGTGACCGGGTAGCTCCAACAAGTGGGTTAGTTGTTCTGGGGTTTAGGATTTATAACTTAGCTATAAATCACAGGCCAATCTTCTATGCAGTTCAATCTAGGTCTAGTTTTCTTTAAATGTATACTAGCAACACAATTTTGCTTGTGATACTGTTCATTTTAATACATTATGAAGTTGAAATTCATTAGGTTTAGATCACAGCAAATATAATGATTGAGAAGGTCCTAACAAACATAAAACTGTTAACATAATTTTGTCTGGTCATGCATTTACTGGCTTGCTTGCTTGCTATTATCCTTTTTCATAAACTATCAATAGTCTCTTCCCTTCCCACTGTCGTTCTCTGTTACTATGTACTGCTGTTGATCATAGTCAAAGCAAATTTATTCAGCTTGACAAAACACACTAACAAAGTTGTTTTCAATTCATCTAAGGCTGTAACTGTTACCTCGCACTGTAATTTGTTCAAGAATCTAAGTCAATGATGAATATATTGTTTCACCCCTTTCATAAACAGTCTTGGCAGTGATCATACCTGCAACCAACCCCCACCCATGATGCCCATGTGCTAATTTAAATGTTCCCGTTCTCCCAAAGCATAGTCATTTAAACGTAAACATTTTCTAACAGAAACCTGACAGACTGACACATTTGCTCATATCACTCTTGTCTCTCCCTTTTTCTCTACTTGTCTTTTCTCTCTACATTTCGTGTGTTTTTAATGTTTGTCCCCCTTTTACATTGTGTGTGTGTGTGTGTGTGTGTGTGTATGTATATGTGCGTGTGTGTGTGTTGTGTTTTTCCATACCCATGTTTGTGTGTGACTCTGTTGACTTGGTCTGTTGCGTGCTTGTGTGTTGTAGACACTGTTCTCCTGTCCACTACTTCTTCTCTGTGTTTACGGCCCACCACTGGGCTTCCCTCAGTGTCTGTCTTCCCAACCTCCACCCTAAATTCCAGCTCTTTATCTACAACCAGTTGGTCAGGTACTGTACAGTGCTCTCTACCTCTTCCCCAGCACCTCCACCTAGCCTTGCCCTGCCCCACCCTACCCCATGGAACATGCTTGTGTTCATCCACCGGCACTGGGACCTTGTAGGGGTGGGGTGGCGAATGATGAGTGCTTAGATGTGTCGGTTTGTTTTTTTGTTGTTGTTTTTTTGTATTTCCAAGATTGGATTGGTCAGAGGGAGAGGGGAGTTTGAGTGAAATCTTGTGCCCAAGGAAAGCTGCCTGGCTAAAATAAGCTAACCTTTTGACAACAACATTTTTAATACAATATGATTTTGCCGTTATTTAATATTTGGATTAGTTAGTCACTTTATTGCCATTAGTGTATTCATTAAAGCACACTGGTTGTGGTGATTTTACACAAAAACAAAGTGGTAACATTAAGAATTTCAGAGCTGAGATAAATTCAGTTTCGTGAAGATTAAAGGTTATGTTTATTTTAATAGGAGCCTTCCTTGTTTAATGGAAATCTCAGGCTGATAACTGGGATTTCGCTGATTTCTGTGGTGTTTTAACTTGTGACTCTTCCCTCTTTCTTTCATGTCTCTTGAATGAATGCTATAACGCATCTCTCTTCATATTGTGGCTGCTGGTTGGTCAGCTCCAGCCAGCTCAGTCATTGATACGATTTTAGATGAAACCACACTATGACATGGAAGTGAATGCATTTTGCAGAGAACAGACCGGAGATGGAGTGGTCTATCTCTTTAATGAGCCCAGTAAATCTTAACTAGCCCTCTTTATTAGGTAACTGTTGCATAGGATGAGATAATAAGTACAGATGGCCATTGGCTATAATAGAGTTTGGGAAGGCACTAAAAGAACCCCAGCCTGATTCTTCAGTATCTGGCCTGTCATCAGTTTAAATTAGGTCAAGAGAAAGGCCTCTAAATTAGATCAAGGCTAAATAATACTGCACTGTAATGGCACCCATAGCTGTGGGAGACCACATTACACAACAGCTATACCTGACTACACTTTATTTTAGGCTTCCACAGAGAAATGTATGTATAAAACCCAGTGTTAGTGTAAAGGATTTTAGAATCACAAATTCTGTTGGCTTTGGTAGACAACGTCACCTTTGCGTTTAAGTCTCGTGGCCTCATTGGTCAGGGGAGCACAGGTGTTTGAGGTGTGTTCGAGCGATTGCTACTAATCAGCGTTGAACCCCCGGGTTTCAGTCTGATGCATGAATCTCACATCTTCACTGATATTTTTCTGCCCCACTTTCCTCCCAATTGACATGTCATCACTTCATACTTTTTTTATTTGATGGGTGCTTGTCCACTTTTTTATTTGGATGATTATTCCAGGGGAAAGAAATAAGAAAAGCATGTATTTGGTGTGTGTGTGTGTTTTGCTCTTCTGAGTGTTGGACAGGAGGTTTGAGGTGAGTTTGCGGTGATAACCGGATATCCAGGTGATTTGGGTTCTGCTTGCTTCTGTGATGCTCTGTCATGTTTTGAAATTCCTAATGCTAAATGTCTTTGTCCTACTTCTCTTCACTCCCTCATCACTGCCACCTCACCTTATCTCTTACCACCCATCATCTTCCCGTTTTTTCCCACATTTTTCCATTTCTTCACCTTTCTTCTCACCATCATCTTCAATCTCTTCCCTCAACTCTTTCCTCATCTCCATTCTTTTTCCCCATCCATTCTTACCACCCTCTTCCCCAGGTTTCTGACAAAGCGGGAGCAGCAACTGATGCAGAGGCGTCACCATGCCGAGGAGTTGCTGCAGTGGAAACAGCGGCTGGACCAGGAAGAGGCAGAGGTCCGTAGGATGGAAAAGGAGGCCCTGGCTGTATGGGACAGACAGACACCTCGGGACAAGGACATGGCAGAGAGTCCCAAAAAGGAGGTTGCCTCAATTAGTCCCAGTCACCATCGAAGCTCAGAGCCCAGAACTGACAGTGAGAAAGGTGAAGCAATAGGGTCCTTTATGCCAGCAAGTCAAAACCAATATGGAAGCAGAGTGAAATATTTGACACATCTTACAGTTAAGGAGTAAGGTTAAAAATCAATCTGGACAAACAAAGGTGACTTCATGTTTATCTGTTGTGTATGTTTCAGAGTATGTCAGAGAGGGTGACTGTTCCTCGGCGACACCTGAGTCCAGTATACACACAGTGTCCCAGCAGCCAGGAAGCCCATCTTCAGTACAGCCTGCGTCAGTACACGAAACACCTTTGGCCTCTGTCCAGAGCATGTCTGCAAATTACACCCAGGAGTTCACATCAGCTTCCCAGTCACCTGGCAGACAAGTATGCATAAATGTGGTTTTGTTTCCTTGTAATTTTGTAATGATACCTGTCTCCTTGATGGTAGCTGAGTTCATTTTAGCTACTCCAAAACTGACCTCACAAAAATTCAGTTTTTAAGCTGTTTGTAGTTTGTAATTTGTAGTCTTTTATTGTACTATTCAAAATGCACAAATCGTTATATTGTGTGAGGTATCAGCAACCTATTTGTTGGTTTACTGTAGATATAAAATATTAATCCAGACATACCATCTGAGTCCATCTAACTGTGTTGTTATATCCTGAAGTCATATTCTTTTCTCTTCCCCTCCTCCTCCTCCTGTTTAGTCTCTCCAGTCTCCATTCAAAGGCAGCCACAGCCCTGCAGCCTCTCCTTCAGACGGCAGCAGCAAAACCAAGATGCAGCTTCGCTCCTCCTCCCGGACCGCCGACCAGGCCCACACTCAGCCAAGTGACTCCCCCATGGCCACACAGACTGGTGAGTTATCCAATGACTCAACACACATACACTGAATGAATATGTAACATTTTTTGGGTGTATAATAAGTTCCTGGTAGTTGTCAGAGAAGGTAGAATGGGGAAAGTGGGGAGAGTGGACATAATGCAGCTATATTGCTGGCACTGTGTACTCAGGCATAATGTGATGCTGCCAGGAATACATTATGCAAGCACTTCCCTGATACCTAACCTGCTTAGCTGTGTGATAGGAAGAGAGAACACTTGCACTTAGTTATCCTACAAGCAAAGACTTTTGCTGCCCTAGAATTGTAGTTCAGTGTATTTTATTCATTGTCAGGGCACTGTTTAAACCTTTAATCCTTGTAATACTGTTTGTTCATTGCGTGCAAGCCAAAGCAACATGTAGAAAAATTAACGTAATACATTGTTGGTAAAGAAAATGTACACTAATCTCCAAAGACTTAGGTTTAAGTTTGAGCAGCCACAAAGTTGGATTACCTTTTGCTAATCAGAGGCCTGGTACTGGTCTCACATTCTAACTGTGATTTATCATCTAAATTTGCCTTCAGAACCCATTTCAGACCAGAGTGACATAGAGAGCCGAATCAATGCCCTGAAGGAAGAACTCAGAAAACGAAAGTTTATGGCCTACCAGCTGAAGAAAGAGCAGAAGAAGAGGCACAAGGAGCGCCTTAAGGCACAGGAAGCCAGCCTATTGAAGCAGCTGGCAGTAAGGTGTGTGTGTGTGTGTGTGTGTGTGTGTCGCTCACATTATGTACTGTATAGATTACTTCATATCATAACTGTTATTTTCCCGTTTTATTTTCAGACCTATGACAACTTCATCGAGAAAACTAAGGCAGAACTCAACAAGGAGCCTGACTCAACACCTGATACAAAGTCCCAGATAAAAGATTCCACCTCGATTGCAGAGCAGTCTAGTATTAAACCACCTGCTGACAGGTACCAAAAACAGCTGCAAAAATGACACTCCTGATGCCATCATATCTTATACTGTAATATGAGTTTGAAAAGATTCGTGTTCAATTAAAAATAAATTCCTCTTTCTCAGGTCTGAAACCAGCAAAATCTCTGACTCTGAAAGGACACGGATTGATGCTTCATTAGATCACAGTGAGTGATATCCTCATCATAACTAGTGTATACATTAATTACAGTATTAATTTAATTTTAATTTTAAAATGTGTTTTGATATTGATGTTTTAATAATAATGTGACCCTTTCCTATTGTGACAGATGCCCTTCCTCAACCTGATCATAGTAGATCAACTTCAGTGCCTGAAGAATTGTCTGATGAAGACCCACCGACAGTCACTCCAACCCCAGTATACGGCAGCCCAGAGTGTCTCACTTCTGGGCAGAGGAGCCCTTCAGGGCAAAGGTCCATAGTGGATCTTTTAAGACCTTCCTCTAAGGAAGGCCAGGCACAAATGATTGAGTCTGGGGATGAGAACAGTGTGTCTTATCAAAGATCTGAAATTCAAGAAGAGCTGGAGGTAGAAGTAAACTCCAAGTTAGACGATCAACATTCTGAACGTCTTCTCAAGCTAGAGAAGGAAGCCAGACTTGACTCCCAGGAGAAGCTGTCTACATCCAAACATATTTCCTCTTCCATGAGTGAAGAACATCAATATTCTCCATCTGTTAACTTAGAACAAGATAAACAAATAGAGCTAAGGGAAACATCTGAAGCTGAGGAAGCTGTAAAACCTAATATTATTGACTTCTCTTCAAAGAAGGAGGCACCTATAAAGGATATTGAGGCGTCTTCTCCCATAGCTGATGGCTATCATGATGACTTTGAGTCATCAGTAGATTTTTCACCCAGGGAGGAGGATCATTGTTACAAGCCAGCCTCTCAAATCTCAGTTCCTGATGAGATCATGGGTTCAACAAAGGACTCACCTAGCAGACCCACACCGTATGACAGCCAGGATGAGGAGGTAGAAGAGGAAATAACTGAAAAACCAAGTCACCATTCAGGGATTAGTGGAGATAGCCACCAATCTAGAAGACTGCTAGATCTTCATAACCAAACAGAAGACTCTAAACATGACAAGGACCTTGTTAATTCCAACCACTCTTTAGCCATCTCTCCTTTGCAGACCCCTCTCTCTCCTGTTGTAGATGAAATGCCAAGCTTTAACATCGGAGATCGGGTTCTTGTCGGTGGTGTTCAGCCTGGCACTCTCCGATTCAAAGGACCAACCAGCTTTGCTAATGGATTCTGGGCTGGTGTGGAGTTAGACAAGTCTGAGGGCAGCAACAATGGCA